>SCLH01002090.1:22073-32488 GCA_004367855.1 Oikopleura vanhoeffeni
AGTGGCTTGTTTGAGTTTTTCCAAAAGATTTCAATAAAAAGTCAGAAGAAATTATTGACAAAAAATGCGGAAACTTTTTATTATGTTTTGATTTCCTTAAAATTTTTACTAATTCGAAAATGAAAAGTCGAACTTTCAATGTTTCCTTTAGGTACTGGTCGCATTTAAAGACGCAGAGATGAAAGTTTACAGATTATTATAAAAATGATTTTTTCTGAAAATATTGGCAAAAATAAGTTGATTAGGATAAGTTGATTAAGAGAGCTGATGGATTTTTCCTGACACCCTCAAAATAAGGACTGAAGCGTTTTTTTGTCAATTTCAGCGCGGCATTGTTTATTTGTAGATTTAACGAACCGTGAAGCTATGCGCACGTTCTTTGCGGTCAACATCAAGTTTTAAATTTTAATCGATCTTCAAAACTTAAGGAGTTGATTGGTTTTTTAGAAAATATTTATACTTTCAAAGGGTCGCATCTGATTGGTCAGCCTATCAGGACTCCACGATATGTTTTTGGGGCAAAATTTGTGTTGAAATATTCAAAAATTATGACCTACATCCTGTATATATTTGGAACATATTTATTCTAGTTGAGCTAACTATTAAAAGCACAAAAAATAAACCAACTTATTATTTTTGTAAATTATATTTACTCCAGTCTGCCGAGTCTATGCCACCTCTCCTCTAAACAGGTACAAATTTGAAATGAACTTCATGTTTAAAATCGATCGAATAATTAAGCCGACAAAGTTATAAGCCGATAATAATTTTTTAAAAAATTTTGACAAAAAATTTGACACATTAAACAAAGAATAGAAACTCGAACAATGCAGGTTAGATGAAATACCTTGAAAAAAGTTGTTCGTGTGAAATATATTTTTGTTTTGCGTGGGTCATTACAGTGAAAAATAAGCGAATTTGAAAATAAATCAAAAACTAGCTTCAATTTCAGCCATGAAATCTCAGGTTTTTACAAGTATCTCAGCTTATAATCACGGCGATAAAGTTGTGTTAATATTTGTATTTTTAGTAAATATATCATTAAAAAATTAAATAAGATTATACAGCTTGACCCAGGCTACATTCACAACGTCTCAAGTTTAGGGTTGAAATCATATTCTGCACCTGAATGAAAGGGGGGGGTACTAAATGTTATTTAGCAATGAATAGTTAGATTTACTCAGAAATCCATCTGTATCAATGACTGCAAATACGTTTCGAAAATTAATCAAAATGCTGAAAGTTATTTCATGCTAAAAGACCCAGTTTATCGGAAAAGCTTGAATTGATCCATATCGCCGGCCCAATTTCGCCGAATTTGCTGAATAGCCAAAAAACCTACGCAATTTTAAGATTTTAGGCTTAATTCCTGCATATTTCCGAACGAGCTTATATCGCTGAATTTGCGTGGGCTTTTGAGGGTTTTATCACAAACCACCTTGAGTGCGTCATAATGACGGCATATTTCTAGCTCAAATCTTCCAAATTTATTTTTTGAATTTTCATTTGATTGCATCTGGTCACCAGACTCTGGTAGAGAACGTTATATTTCATTATTTTGTATTTTCCTTTATTTGAACCTCCTATTAGTATCGTGGAACTCCTTATACAATTGAAAACCTTTTCAAATTATGATTTTATTTCAAGCGCCCATGCGTTTTTGATTTTTGAACGAAAAAAATAGTTTTGTCAACATAATGTCCAAAATGCCAATATGGCCGAAAGTGCCCAATATCGCCGAAATTTTTTCCCAGATTTGGTCCCAGTATTTTTCCAACAGAAAGTTTTGCCATGCCCTTAGTGTACACGATTAAAGCGTAGGCGTAAGGAATGACGTCAGCATTTGAAAAAATTTTCAATTTTGTTCTAAGTTTAAGAATAGGTTGAAATTAAGTTAATTATCAAAATCTGTAAAATTTTGTTCTCCACCGAACTCAATCAAATAATAATTCAAAATAATAAATTTGAAAAATTTTATCTTGCAATATGACGTCATTCATGCCGCACTCGAAGTAATTTGTTATTAAACCAGTCAACGTTTCTTTAACTTCAATAAGATAATTATCGCTTATAGAAATCACAAAACATTTATGCTGGAAAAGAAAACAAAATTGCGGAATGTTTTATATCATTGATAAAATATCAAGCAACATGATTTATGCTCGAAGGATTTTGAATTTCGATTTTGACTGCTTAAAAATATTAAATTTGGTTCAATGAATCTAGTTAATTTCTTAACTTCATATCTGGTCAGTATTATTACCGGAAATATATGGCTCATCCCGATTAAATGATATTTCTGGACAATTATGGTCCCTGGTAAATTAGTCCTGGATTATGAAACGTGAGCCTTTTTTCAGAAAACCAGACTGATTGACTTCTCACAGTTTTTATCAATGTCAGGGATTTTATCAGATATAAATTTTCAGGTTACAATAAGTCATTTTATGTTTTGAAGTGAAACTGTCAATAAACGAACAAGATTCACCAATCTCTAAGAGTTTTTTACGTTCTTTGTTAAGGAGCTGGCCAACGCAAATAAGGGTTTTCAAGCTCATTTAACTGGAAAGTCCAAAAGATTATATTAACCTTATTTAAAATCAATCAGTGCCACTGATTCAGTGGGAATTTTGAAGTCCTAACTTAAAAAAGTACTATTCTGAAAAGCAATTTTTTTGTTGAAAGTTAAATTAAAGTTTAAGGCTTAGTTTTCGACGCCGAAAAATTAAAAATAGTATTTGGGACAGCAGATAAATTTTTAAGCCGAAGAGGCTACGTTAGTTTATTTTTCAGTAAAAGCAAAAATCAAAATTTATTTCTCGACCAAATTATATCGATTACGCGACTTCCTGGTCGTTATTTGATATATTTCAAATCAAAAATAAGCATTTTTTTTAAAATTTTAAGAGATTTGCATTCTAGGATGGTGCTTAAAGTGCCCAAAATTTGTTCGTCGTGCGTGACCTTATTTCGCAAGTTGTTCGAGCAAACAGCTCAAGTTTTTATCAATACGGAAATAAAAATTAAAATCAAGTTGATACCTGAAAAACTCAGGGAGGAGATAGACTTTTTATTTTTTAAAAGTCATTCCCAGCTAAAGTGACCATAAGTGAGACTATATTCGAACCTCATTTAACACCTTTAAGCTTAAATATTGTAGTTCTGTTTGAATTATATTTCTTAATCACACTTTGGATTGGAGATTTTTCTAGAATATTAAATCTTAGTAAAATCTCCCTATCTCATTTCTCAACCAAAGTGTGATAAAAGAATATCTTCCTTTAATCTATATTTAACGTGAAACAAAATACAAAATTACGTTTACGCCTATTTTGCGTTGACTATCCTCATAATGATCCATATTTTCATTTGCTCAATCCACATAAATACCTTTGCTTATAACATTAGGATTGAGTATCTTGTGACACAATTCAGTTTTTTCGATTTTTCAAACCAGAAAAACTGACTAAATTCTCTAAGCACATCCGGTGAATTCTTGTTAATGAGCAGAATTAATTCATCAATTAATATGATCTGAACTCAAAAATAGTTCTCATGCCGAATGGTATTGTAAACAAATAAATTGTATGGCAATAAATGCCCAATAACGCCGAAAAGTTTGTGTAAAAAATTTGGTGATTTCTGGCATTTACGGCAATTTTGGCACTTTCGGCGATATTTTGATCACTATCCCTGGGTGCACAAAAAGGACTCGTTTTTGGAAGTTAGAAATAAAAAACATTTGTTTATAAATACATACATAACGTACCTTTTTACTCACCTTTTGATAAGAACACTGGGATTTCATGAAGATCCCATTCTTTTTGACTGTGTTTATGTCTCATTTTCAATTTTTTCAATTCAAACTCAATTTATCGTCATCAAATGTAGATCATGATTTGAAAACACTATTTTGTCGGAAAGCAATAATCTTCAGCACTTTTTAACTAAAAGTTACCATTAATTTGAATTTAATTCGCATTTTGATGTATCAAATATTCAAAGGGCTTCAAATCTTTTTGTTTTAATAATTAAATTATCATTTTTTGCAAATTTAACGAATGTTAAGAAACAACTACTGACTGGCGAGATCAATCGTACGTCGCGTCGCATTGTACCGAATAATAATTTTCGTGATTTAAAGAATTGGCGGCTGTTAAAAGAGTTATTTCGGTTTGTCTTAAATTAATATATACTCAATTTTGCCTTTTTCGCGTAGTTTGGAGATGGAGAAAAAATTCAAACTTGTAAATTTCGACAAATTTTACAAAAGTATTTTGAAAATCACTGGATATTTTGAAAAATTAGTTTGGTGTTATTTGAAGTTTGATTTAAAATTTTGACCTGCGTTAGGTCCGATAGTTTATTTCGAAACCTTTAAATATCCCATTTTTCCAAAAGTTTTAATTATTGTCTTTTGATATTTTTTCCATAATAAAGCATTTTTTTAAACTTTACACTTGTGAAATTCTTATATTTTAGCACAAGATTTCTTTATTTTCTAGCAGATCTCTGACTTTATTGACGGTAAAACGATGAATTTCGATTTTATGCCAAAAAAATTGACAAAAGTTATTTCCAAATTATTTCCAAAAAATTAAAACGAGAAAATTTCAATTTCGAACAAATTTGTCCAACAGAAAATATTTTTTCGAGCTTATCTCTGAGTTTGCGATAAAAGTGACGGAAAAATCCATAAAACAGCAATGTTGAAATTGAGGAAAAGTGTTTTGAACGGATCTTCACTAGTATCGATTTATTTATGGGCAATCTACAATGTACTTTTCGACTGATAACTCCCTGGCGATTTGACCGCCGTGAGTTCATTTTGGTCAAGTAACGTCTATAAATCTCAGAACATCAAATTCAAAGGGGGGGGGTTAACTCGGCACTGCCGAGTCGGCAGTCAATATTACTCACGAAAATAATTAGTTGTTTTTAACCAAAATTTTTTCTTATTTTTTGATTGAAATTTGTTGGTGAAAACAAGAAAAATAGTTACTTGAACTTTTTCCAGCGATGCCTAAATATTTTCCAAGCGCTTTTTGAAAATCATACAATTTTTTTCGAGATTTTTACAAATATTATGAAAATTCTCCGCAAATCTTAACCAAAATTTTTTATCAATGTTTTTTTGAATTCTCGATAAAAAATAAGGACCAACCACTATTTCAATTTGCTCGTATCTATTTGGTTTCCGTATGTCAACCGATGAAAAGGTCAAGCGAATATCATTTTATAACTATTAATTTAATTAACAACACTTTTGTAACACCGGTTTGTCCGACTAGACACTTAATTTGTATAGAAATTATATTTGCAAAATATTCTCAATAAAACTTCAGTTGTACTCAACGTCATTATTTTTGATAGTCCGGACATTTTTAATAATTAAACGCAAATGAAGGACAATTTTACGCCAAAAAAACTGTTTTTCTCTATTATTAGAAAATTTTTACCATTTTTGTTAAAAAAATTTGATGTTCCGGAAATTTTATTTTCCAAAATTTTCAAGCTACTTTTTTGCGGAGTACAACCGAAATGCCCGAAGTTGAATTATATCGTATTCAAAAACCATATTTCGTCGGGTTTAATATCAATACAAGGCCTGCGAGGCAGGGCCTTGTATTGCAGTTAATATCTTGTGGGCAAATTAACTAAATACACTAAAAGTTTTACACTAAAATGGCATTGTATTTATCTTTTTTTGGGCTGGGGCGCCAATCACGACCTAGGTGGGGCGACCGAATTGAGAATTGATTTAAAATCAAAATTTCCAATGATGACGCCCATTCGCCATGTACTTTAAAATTGCAAAATGTAACGCTTGAAACTGAACATTTTAAATTTCGAAAAACACTTTTTTTTAAATTAAAAATCAAAAATAATCAATATTGGTACCCTTTATTTCTTCGTTTGTCTCTGATTTCCGTTTTGGTCGACTAAGCGTGACAGCCCCTAGAACTGAATTTTAATAAAATTGATATTTCTCGATTTATAAAAAATAAGGCTGAAATTGGCGCGAGAATAAAAGTATTGATTTGATGTTTTTCCTCATTTTGATCATGAACACGTGGTCAATGAACATAACGTTTATGAAACCCACGTCATTTCAAAATAAACCCTCAGATCTCAACTTAAAAGCAATTAAATAAAACAATAAATCAAAGAATTTCAAATGGTAAAGAAGCACGTGCATCAAGAAATTGTCTACTAAACGTAATGAAATACTGGGACTCGCCCCAAATAACGAATTCCTCTTTCATGACGCCAAACGGAAACAAATTCCAGTGCGCAAGATAATTATGGACTTAGTATGGTCGAATTAAATTTTTTGATCGATAAAAAAAGACTGCATCAGATGAATTGAGAACGGCATTCGAAATTCTAGAGTATATTTTTATTCTAGTCATTGATAAGGATTTATTGACGTTTCGACTTAACAGCCATTTTCAGTGTGAAGCAAGAAATATCGCGAATTCTGAGCAGATTGCTGACCCATCTTTTTTCGGCGTAACGTTTTTCGCTGAATCCTTTTTCTCTGCTACAACTGAAACTGGCTGTAAGTCGAAACGTCAATAAAATCCTATCTATGATAAGAAATAAACAAATGATATATTTTATGTCTCAAACAAACAAAAAGATTCTGGAAGTATGATGATTACGGAAAGTTTTTTGCGGTCTGCATCGAATGAGCTCCGTGATCGGTTTTCGCGAACTATATCCTATTCACACTTTTGTTAATACCCGGCCCTGATTAGAAACTAGTGGTTTTTTAAGTAGTAGGGCCGGGATATTAACAAAAGTGTGAATAAGGATCGTTCGAGGTAATAAACCAAATAATAATAATGTATTGTAAATTTGTTTAACCCCACCTGAACGAGATGTTTAACCCTTAACCGCACAGGTGTGGGTCCAGAATACAACATATGATTTGCGAACAAGCCATTTTCGCAAAACATTTTTGATTAGAAAACTACTCCTATAGGAGTATAACTTCTAAGAGTCATATTGGTCCAAATCACGGAGATTAAAAATAATATTTTTTCAACCACCAGGTGTTGTGCCGTCAGAAATTAATAAGGCAATAAAGGAACTTTGGGGAGTCTGTTCGGTATTTCCCGCTGGCACAAAATTACACTTCCCAATATATTTTGGTCTTTGTGATTTACAACACGCTCGTGCAGGTGAAGTGTAATAAATTTTCTGTCAAAGATGCAGGGTTCAAATTACTTGAAAGCTGATTCAATTACGTCAAACCAGAAAATGTGGTTTACTAAAAAATTTGTAAAAATCAACACTGTTACGTTTTTTAATAGATAATGAAGCGGCAAAGATTTTTCGTAACAATTTTAATTTTTAGGGCCTTGGCGAAAAGCCAAATTCCAATGTTGTATTTTTTTCAATATCAAGCTTAGCACACCAACTGATGAAATTTAACCAACGGGAGTGGACCTTGCCCAAGCGTTTGAATATCAATAAATCTCAAGTTCTCAGAATTTCTTTCTATACTCCAAACCAAGGTTTTTAAAAGGGGATGATCAATTAGTGAAGACTTTTCACTCACTTATACGTGATATTCTCATTAGCTGCCAAATTTAAATTTCTCAAATAAACGGATATTGGCCACGCGCATCGTGAATTGCCAGTTGAGATTCTCAAAACAATTATGTGCACGTAAATTAAATTAATTTTTTGCATCTAAAGTTTTTTCTATAAATTTTTAATTTAGCTGCAATAGCACACATCCAATATCGCAAAAATACACTAGTTAGTGACTTGCCACCAAGATAGTTGAGAATAAAATCTTCGTGAAGAGTGGTTATTTTCATTTCTCCATATACTCAGTTATATTTAGAAAATTAAAAATATAAACGTTTGCAAGAATAAACACTTTTATACAATTATTCAAAAACATATTAGAATTATCTTAGCTTTCGATTTATTATCAAAATCATAGATTTAAGAATTTGAAACAAGTTTCAAGTTTAAGACAAATTGACGGAAGTCTAGAAATACTCGAGTTTTAAGTTTATGGAATAAAAAATTACGATTATCATTGCAATTGTTATGCTGATAAGGTAGAATTTAACAGCTTAAATATCAAAATAGTTTAAATGCTTTGTGGTCGTACTGGTCATTAAAAGATGGTCTATATACTCGGATCATAAAAGCCTCAGCTTTTTCGCGATCATTTTTGTATCTAAACTCACTCTTTATAATTTTGAATTTGTCTTTAAAGTTTGCAAATTTAGCGTTCTGAGGGCTAGTAAAGTTTTTTGAGTTTTCATCAACAAAATCATTTGAGTTTTTTATGTATGCATCGCAGCATGAAATGTGTAAACTGATGTTTGTTTGAGATGAATTTTGTTGATGTTCTCTGAGTCTGTTTATTAGCATACGAGCAGTTTGGCCGATGTAAATTTCGTTGCAAGGGCATAAGTATTCATATACTACATCAGACTTTTCAAATTTGTCTATTTCGGGTTAAGCCAAAAATGAGAAAAGATTGCTGACTTTCACACTACGGTATGTGACGTTTATTCGAAAGTCTGGTATTATGCTTGCTATTTTTCTGGTGAGTTCACAAAAAGTGTATTCTATCTGAGGAGAAGAATATTCAAAACAGACAGTGTGAGATCTCGGTTTTCGAACAGGTTTCTCTTTGTTTGCTAAGAATATTTTAATTTTACTATTGATAAGGCGAGGTGGATAAGAATTCCGATTATACACCTCTTTGATTTCTTCTAGGGTTTCCCAAAAATTTTCGTTGGAACTGCTCGAGTCAAGTTCTCCGTAAGGATTCTAAAAATACCTCCTTTTAAATATTTTCTACTCACATGAGAGTGTTCAAAGTTTGAAGTAACGGTAAAAAGAGAATTTTTTCGATATTTCTTAAATTCAAGTTCGTTTGTTGAATTGATATATACTGTAGTATCAAGAAAAATAATCTGATTCTCTTGTAACATTTTTTCGATAGTAAAGTTTATTGATTTATCAAAATTATTTATTTCTTTTACAAAAGCTCTCATAGAGTTTTTGTGGATGATAATTAGTAAATCATCCGCAAACCTACTATAACTGATGATTTTTTCGCTTTTTTGTATTGACCCTTGGAAGCTCCGCACCACTTAAGTGGTGGTGAAAAATTTGAATCCGCTGAAATCGGATGAAAGAAAAGTCCTGGAAATTTTTTGATCAAACCCAACATAGAGTTTGCCACGAGGAATTCAAACAATGGCAGTTAAAATTTTCTAGGACGTCTCGTTCAAAAAGTATTAAATCTTACTTTTTATGACAATTTCTCTTAAAAAACTCTAAAATGCGTGCTTCTCAAACAGTTTAAACGATAGATAAAATCTGAGGAACTGAGTTTTTAGGAAAGTCTTTTGAGTATCTTTCAAACAAAATAAAAATAAAATTTCCACCATCGGAACTCTTTTTATTTGTTCGTGAGTGATTTTCTAATTATTGAGAAAAATTCGAAAAAATATGCTTCGATTTTTTCGAAAATAAGTTCAAATGAAAGCAACGGCAACAATGATTAGAAAGTTGGTTTACGTCGAGATAATATTTTGAAGTCTTAGCGGTTAAATTATAACAAACGTTGTTTCATAATTTTATTTTGTAATAAATACTTTTTTATTTAAAATTGAAAAAGTAATTCAAATCTTCAAGTTCCTCTTCTGTGAAAAAAGGCATTTTTTGTCCTCGAATGATGCAAGCGGCAAAAACTATCTTTTATAACCGACATTTTAACGCCCTTTAGCTGCTGAAAACAGATCTAAAACGAAAATTTGCTGAAAAATAATCAAACAGATGCCTTATTATCCTCATGTCGCGCTCAGCGATCAGCTGGCCTGATCGGCGAAACTTCCTTTGAATTCCAGCTTGTGCTAAAGACATTGGAATTTTTATTTTAACTAAGGGAACATTTTTTCATTCTCAAAAAATAATTTCTGACAAACTATTTTGCGGTTTTTTATCAATCGCGCTGAAATCGTCTTTTGATGAGAAAACAAAAAGTCAGATTGAAAATCTTAAAAAAATTGTGAAAGCGAAGGTCGGAATTAGTGAGAATAGAGAAAGAAATGATTATGTTTATCTTTATGTTTTTGATGGCAAGTAAGTGATTAAACCCAGATTTTTGCTGCTCAGTTTGGACAATTTTTTTTATAAAATTTTGAAATCTGATTAAGTATTTTTTTTAATTTAAGTCTTTTGTTCTAAAATGAGACATTTTCTTCTGAAATGTGGTTTTCCGGTGATAAGCGGATAAATTTTGTCTATTCTCAAAACATATTTTTTACAAACTGCAATTTTTTTCGCGTTTTTTGATCAATCGCGTAGCAAATCGTCTATTTATGAGAAAACGGGAAGAGAGATTCAAAATCAAAAAAAAATTGTGAAAGCCA
>SCLH01002090.1:34184-65271 GCA_004367855.1 Oikopleura vanhoeffeni
AGATTTTTGCTGCTCAGTTTGGACAATTTTTTTTATAAAATTTTGAAATCTGATTAAGTATTTTTTTTAATTTAAGTCTTTTGTTCTAAAATGAGACATTTTCTTCTGAAATGTGGTTTTCCGGTGATAAGCGGATAAATTTTGTCTATTCTCAAAACATATTTTTTACAAACTGCAATTTTTTTCGCGTTTTTTGATCAATCGCGTAGCTAATCGTTTATTTATGAGAAAACGGGAAGAGAGATACAAAATCAAAAAAAAATGGTGAAAGCCAAGGTCTTAATGAGTGCGAATAAAAAGAGAAATGTTTTTGACAATATTCCTGTTGAGAAGTAAGTGATCAAAGCCCAATCTTTGTTGCTCAGTTTCGGCCGATTTAAATGAAAAATTTAAAATCTGATTGATTACCTCGCTAACTTGGACTATCTTCACAGAATTGAGATTATTCACGGCTTTTTATCAAATGTAGTTTATCCGTAATGAGGGCTCAAAGTCGCCCCACTTAAGTGGTGCAGGAAGTGCCCAATAAAACAATTTTGAGCTTCCAAGGGTTAAGCAACTATTTTGGTTTCTAGCGCATGTATGAAAATGTTCGAGAGCTTAAGGCGCTCCCCATATCTAGCCCGTTTTTCTGCTGATAAACTTCTACAGGGGTTTTTACTATACTGAAATTTATCAGAGTTTTGATCAAAAATTGTTTAAAATGTTCTTTTTTTGGAGGTGTCAAAAGTTCTCTATTTATTTCTTTGAAATTGAAAAATTTTTTCTGCTCTGCGTATATTTTTTCCAAAATAATTGAAACACAGCGAACAACGTTGATGTTAGAATACATTTGTTCGATATCCGCTGTGATCACCCTATGAATATTTGGATCGAAATTTTTGCGGTCATTAAAAAATCGTTCTTTGAACATTTTTGTATTTTTAACTATAAATGAACATTCTCCAGAAAAAGGCTTCAGAAGTTTTTTAAAAAACTTTTCTGCGTTATTTACTAAGGCATCATAAGCAGTAGCTAGGCCTCTAATTGGTTCCCATACTTTATCGAGCTTAGGTAACCCGTAGAAACTAGAAAGGGAATAGCTTGGAAATAAGCTTCTGATTTTCCACATCGGCAAAGAGCCTGTGAAAGTTTTTGTGAGGAGCTTTCTGTACTCTTTAAAGTCGTTTTCTAGACTAATTCGATCATAGTTTTCTGATTTTTAAAATTTTTGTCAAGTAGACATTGAATTTTCGAATTATAATCAGTCTTTGTCATTATTACTAAGTCGGCTTGTTTATCAACCTTAAGAATCAACTATATCTTCGTGGTTTTGTAGAAAATTTTTGAGTACTTTTGTACGGGAATCAAATGTTTTTGCATTTGAAATTGAGATACCGGTTAGAGTGAGTGAGATTTAATTTCAGCGATATTAATTTCTGATATTCCGTGTTTATTAAAAATAGAGATCGCAAGTCACTTTGGCCAGATATGGCCAGCGCTAGATATGTGGGTTAAGGGGGTATATATGTCTGATTAAATAAAGGCCTTAGAGCATTAAATGCTCCAAATTGATACGAGGATAATTAAGTGTACTAAAAACCCAGTCATCAAAATTTTTTAAAAGATGAAGTTAAAAAAAACGTTTGCTCGAATTTGACCACTAAAACTTCAAAATATCAACTTGACGTAAGCCAATTTTCTCATCAGTGTTTCACTGGCTTTCTTTTGAGCCTACTTTCGAAAAATCGAAGCACTTTTTTTTTCGGAAATTTTCTGGAAAATGACCAAAAAAATCATATTTCGAGTTTGAGCTGGAAATTGCAAAAAATCTTGTGATCATTTCTTACATATGTTCTGAGGAGTACTTGATAAAAATTTGAGCCACTTTTCAAATATATCCTGGAGAAGATAGATTTTGAAGTCTGAAATTGTAAAAAATCGTCGGTTATTTGGCGTTCTAGAATTGTTCAGTCACCGGATCGAAAAAATCTGTGATTTAAGTTTGACATACTACCGTTACGTTATCTGTGAAAATTTGAGCTCAATTTGATACCGTCTGGGAGAGATAGATTTTGCAGTTTCGTAAATGACCTCTTGTTACGATACTGTACCTATCGGTGTAATGGTCAAAAATATTTTGTGATACATTTTTTCGAAAGATGAAGGATAGATCTAGAAATTAGCATTTTCGGTTTTGCTCATACGGTTTTAGTTTTCAGAATATATCATCGTGAATATGTCGAATTATCCAGATATACCCCCTTAAGGGGTGGTGTTAGTAATTTTTGGAGGCTTCGTATGGCTGACCGATGAAGATGAGACATTTCTGAGGAGTACAAATGAAAGATCTATCCTTAATCTCGAGATTCCATTTGACAGTTACGTACCACTTCGACCAACCATCTTGTTAACCTTGGTTAAAGCAGCGTCCCTCAGCTTTTTTCAACGAAACAAGGATCCTAGGGCTTACATCGGATTTTTGATATTTCGTGGAAGTCTGGTGAAATGTTTGAATTTTAACTTCCAGGTGCTATTTTTTTCGATTTCGCCCTCAGGGGCCAGCAATCGGTCGAAGGTGACGAAAAAATGGCATTTTTGAGACATTTTGTCTAAAGGCTTTTTCTGTAGAAAAGCTAGAAATGCCACTTTTGGAATATAAGAGCCTCAATGTATCTCAAAGAGTGTCCAGGAGCTTTTTTTGTTGAATTTCGATCTTATAGATGCCAATCGTGCAAAAAGTGCGCGCAATGGCAATTATGAGAATAAAAGTGATAATTAGAAAATTAAATGTCACCAAAAGATTCTTTGAGTACTCCCTTACTACCTGTTTCCGATATTTTTTAACTTTTAAAATAGGTTTTCTGGTCTAATTTCACCTTGCTGTTTCGTTTCCGGGTTAAAAGTGATTTATGAGCACTTTTATTTTTCGACCAGTCAGCAATAAGCTGAATTTTTATTTTTTTTGAAAAAATAAGTTTAAATGGATCTCCTTCAAATTTGTTTTTGGATAACTGTCTTGATTTATTTTGGAGTGTTAGCCTTTCACATACATTCTGAATAACTAAATTTCGTAAAATTGAAAATGGATATATTTTTCGTTCTGAATACCCTGAATTCTCATTTCTGATTCGTGAAAATTTTCAAAAGTATGGTTTTTAGTCTAATTTAACCCTACAGTTTAATTTCCGGGTCGAAAGTGACTATTCAGCAGCTTTATTTTTCAACCAATGAGCAAAAATTTCGAAATTTTTTCTGAAAAATAAATAAAAATGAAACTCCATAAAATTTCTTTTCCAATGCCTATCTTATTTATTTCAAATGTTAACATTTCAAATAAATGCTGAATACCGTGGTGTTGTTTACACCACCAAAAAATAGTATCGCCTTTAGCACCACCTGTGGTTATTAAAGACCTTCAGTTTCTAATACCGGTTCCACAAAATCGATGCTTGCACATCTTTTGATCATTTATTTAAGTTTTCGGGCACTTCCATTTTTTGTGCTACAACAGTGATCATGGTCCTTCATAAAATTTTAGGTGTCAATCTGGAGCATAATTTTACGTTCTACCCAAAAGGTGAGTGGGCATTGCGAAATAAGATGCAAATTTGCTTTTTTGAAAATATAACCTTGAGCACTAAAAACAGCGCCGCCAAGTGATTGACCAAAAAATATATTCGACAAAATTTCCAGCGTGAAAACTTCCATAGATCCCTTAGTTTCATGGTTATGGACTTTTTTAACAGATAGCTGAATTTTTGCTCGGAAGACCTAGTTAGATCGAAAATGATGCAAGTGTACGATCCGATCTAATGCAGTTAAAATTTCACCCCCCCCTCCGATACGATCCAATAAAGTTTTTATTTTACCCCTCCTCGATCCGATCCAATACGATTTTTTTATTCTTCATGCCGATCCCTAGGTGAGACCTTATTCTGCGATTTAGTTTGTAGAGCTCAATGGCGCCCCCTACCGAAAACTAAAAACGTCTAATAATGACCAGTGGACCCCCAAACTAAAAAACATCTAATAATGACCAGTGGACCCCCAAACTGAAAAATCGGCTAATATTATCCAGAGGACCCGCAAATCTAAATACGATCTCTTTCGTGGACCTCAAAGAAACGTGGGTTTTACTCCTAAAAAGTGGCTATAATGACCAGAGACCCCGTAATCGATATTATCCCGTAATACCTGTATAACTTACGAAAATAATTTATTATTTTACTTAGACAGTTTTATGCTTATTATCGTTAGCTGAACCGGTATAAATATGTTCCAGCTTATTAAAATCATACTTTATCTATTTTATGGAAGATTTGAGTCCAAATTTTCATTTTTTAATTCCTAAAAATTTCAAAAAGATTCAAAACATTATGAAAATTTTCCGCATTTTTCGTCCTAAATTTTTCTGATTTTTTTATTGAAATCTTTTCAATTGTTTTTAAACCCGCCATGTTTTTATCATTCGTTCTCAGCCAATGTGCATCAAGATAATTGGCCTGTGGGCTGATTAAGTCACCGGCTATTGGATGAAAAAAATTGCACAGCAGCTAGGTTTGTGAATTTTGTCCTCATCATGCTATTAAGCTTTCTGAAAAAATATTTAGATATGATACCCCACATCTTTCTAATTAATCTTAATTTCAGCACTTCATCCTATATCCGTGATCTCTTTATAAAAAAACTTTATTCTAAATTTATTTTTGTTGAAATGAGTCTTTGTTAAATCAATACGTTCTATTAAAACTGAACCGTGTGGTTTTCATGATATAATTAGGTATCAAATAAAAAATAATTTTCTTCAGAAATTATCATTATTCACGATATAAAGATGTGCGAAAAAGAAAACCGCATTTAAAAAATAAATAAAAGAAATTTTGCCTTGTATTCATAACGAATATTCGATATTTTTGACATTGGCTCACCCGAAATAAATTAACACTAGGCAAAAGTATGATATAAGACGGTTCTCTCGCAAATTTTATCACTCCTAAAATCAGAATTTTGTACGAAAGCTATTTCGTATCAGATCTGACATCTGATGCTAAATTATTTTGTTCGGGTAAGCCTGATTTTCGGAGTAATAAAATTTGTGACAGAATCGTCTTATACCATACCTTCGCCAAGTGCTAATTTATTTCGGGTGAGCCAATGTCAAAAATCGTTTAAATGCCGAATATTCGTTATGAATACAAGATAAAATTAATTTAATTTATTTTTTAAATGTGGTTTACTTTTTCACACATCTTTATATCGTGAATAATGGTAATTTCTGAAGAAAATTATTTGCCAATATCAAAACCATGTAAACTTTTTAAGAATGCAAAACTAAGTTTGTAGTGAATCAGACTTATCGTCCAATTTGTAAACTAATTTTTTTTGAGAATAATGTTAAACCCAAGAAAAATGAGCGTCAAATAACGATGATGCTTTCTAATTTTAGATAATTAAATCAGCAAAAAGTAAATCACAAATATTATAAAAAACTACTCTGATTTGTTTTCCACGTTTTCGATTTCTCTGGATTTCCAAAGTTATAATTTTTGTTTTTTAAACTGCATTTCTTTACATGTACTTTTTGCCATGAAGATGGTATAAACCGAAACGCGTCGTAAATACTTTATTTATGTTATAAAAATTTATGACTTATTCAAATTAATCAGGGGTTATGAATTATTACAGTAAGAACCCAGCTACTTTCGTATTATTATGCATGAAATTTCAATTAAAAACTTCATTTTGTACGAAATGGTTAGGTTGTGTAAGCGGAAATGGTTAAATTCAAATGTTTAACTCGTGAAAAAATTGTATGCAGCTTTAAAATTAAAAAATGGATAATAAATTTTAAGCCATTTCGGTTTACTCCAACTTATCATTTCGTGCATAATGCAGGCTTTCAGATTTTTAGCCCTTGCCTGAAATGGAACTTTTTCTCATGACTTTCCTTTTCTTATGATTTCAAAAAGAAGTTATTATACTTTCAAAACTAGTACAAATGTATAAAAATAGTATACTACTGTATTATAATACTATTATTATATATAAAAACTGAACATAATAATAAAGCGCATTAAAAACTAATTGTTCAGAGCAGAAATGTCAAGATTGTCAGTAAACAAATACCAAAAACTTATTTCGGTTTGCAGTAAAATTGGGGTCATAAGGGGATATAATTGTGATACTGTACTTTCTGGAACATGTTTACCTATAAGAAAGTCTTGATTTCATCATAATTCTCCAAACAAATTATTTAATAACTAAATAAATACAATTTTTTGCGAGATTTTGATTTCTATTAAAATGTGATTTAGTTGCGACAGCTTGCCGAGTCGGTGTCTGATGTTCATATTTGGGTTCATTACGCAGGAGCGGTTTTTGTGATAAAATGAAGCTTTCTTGAGAAAAATATAGGGACCTTCTTTAACAGGAAAATTTTGCTTTGAGTTTAATGATTCAAATGTTTCTGTGATCTAATGGACTAGAAAAAAGTAATTTATTACTGTAAATTTCTATGTGTAACCTCTTGAAAATGAATTAGGTAATTCGAAAAAAGGGGTAGTGTCTGTGAAAAAACGTGTCCTGAAAATAAGAGGCTAGTCTAAATCGGTAAAAAAACGATTGGTGGTGGTCTCGTGGCTCTGCGAAAATCGTTTCTCACACTAGAGGGCGCCAAAAGGTGAAATCGGAGCTCTGCGGCGGTACCATTTCCGTCTTAATTACTAATCGAATCAATCTAATTTATGCCGCAAAAGGACCGAAGTCGACTTCCTGATGCCGGTATAAGCAACCATGGGTAAATAATATACACGTGGGGCGATAGAGGGTAACAATTTTGCTCTCTTATGCCCCTCGTGTACATAAATGCACCATAGTTGCTTATACCGTCATGAGAAAGTCGACTACGAAAAACATTTTGGTGGTATGTTCGAAGTGATGTGATGACTCTGAAATTATAGTTGACACTGTTTGAAGCCTTCAAACTTTGAAGGTTATCTACTGATCAACCATTTGTCCGAGACTTTTTCGCTTTATTTTGCTCCGGTCCTTTTGCGGCATAAATTGGATTGTTTTTATGAGTAATTAAGGTGGGCATGGTACCACCACAGAGCTCCGATTTCACCTTTTGGCGCCCTCTAGTGTGAGAACCGAATTTCGCAGAGCCACAAGACCACCAATCTTTTTTTCTTGGCCGATTTAGTATATACTAAATAGCCTCTATATAGCCGCTATAGCCTCTAATTTTCAAGAACATGTTTTTCACAGACACTACCCCCTTAAATATAATTATCTCTAGATTTGCGTGTTGATCAGAAATATCAAGTTAACTGTATTTATACTTCATCGTAAAAAAAGCATTTAAAATTTAATACAGTAAACTTCCAAGTAATAAATTTCCAGAGTCTTTAAAATGCCTTAATATACGCCTTTATATACGATGTGATTTGAAAATAAATGTATCTACTGTAAACATTCACTTTTTTGTCATCATTTTGGCAAAATGATTTGCCAAAAAAATATGTATTTGAAAAAAAATTTAATTAACTTTAATTAAATTAATTTGTTTACGGTAAATATTTTAATTTATTTGGTTGTTCGCGAGATACACATGTATTATATGCATTTTTTTATAGTAAAACTACATTTTTCTAAGCTTTCGATTTATTTCAAATCATCGTCAGATAGGTTTTTTTTGAGTGCGAACTTTTTTTGAAATGTTTTTCGCAGGTCAGCTAGACTGTCCGCGGTTGTCCCCTAAGGCGAAACTATATGACGTTCTCGTAAAAAGTGCTAATCTCAAAAATTTTTAAAAAACTTTCAAAGAACCGGTTAACTCACAAACGATCAGTTTGATCATAAAGCTTTTAAACTTTTTGATATTACGATCCAACTATGAAAAACTTATACAAAATGCACTTAACATGCATAAAATTTGAAAATTATTTTTTTATTACACTTTTTGGTACAATTAGATTAAATTTTCGGTACTCTTTTGTAAAAATTTTAGGTAATTTCTGTCAAGTTAAAAAATATTTTTGCAAAAATCTAGACTTTCAGATTCGGATAAGTTTATTCTTTCGCTTTTAAAGTTCAAATCTTGAGGAATGATAATAAAATCGAAACCGTGATAAAAAAAATGAGTTTTATAACTTTCAATTTCTTCAAATCTAGATTTTTTTGAAAATTTTGAGCACGGCCTGATTGGTTCTCGTGCAAAAAATGCTCAAAAATTGGTTTTTAAATGCTTAACAGAAAGTCCAGATCAATGCGATCATTTTTCACATGAAAACCAACCTCTCAGACCCCCCATAAAAAAGTTATGGGGGGTCTTGTGACAAAAATGATATAATCCTGCGCAACTTTTTTCTAGACTATCACAGCTCATTACTTCCTGAGAGAAAAAAAACCGCGTTAAAATTTCACGCTAGGAGAAAATAACAGAAAGAGAAAAATATAAGAGAATTACTTCGAAAATCGCGGTTTTCTGATTTTGGGTGTTTTTGACGCGTCATTTTCTAGATAAACCGCGGCCAGCCTAAGGTCAGCATCGTAATAATTCGGCAATTTTAATTTACAAGTTATTTTTTGTATTTAAAAATTCTGTGTCCATCCACTTATTACTTAAAAAAGCATTTATAACTTATCACATACATTTTTTTATTATCAGTATTTTATATCATTTTCAACGCTCTTTTTAGGCGTTATCTGACAGATCCAAAGAAGTCCAGCGCCAAGTTCAAAATGCACTGGAAGCGGTGATTTTCGAAACCGACCGTGCCGATGTTTCGCAATTGATTCCCATTGTTGCTAATCAATTAGTAACAGTACAAACTGGTGACACTGCCGGAGATACAAAATGGCTCATTCGATATTCGGCGCTTTTATGGCTTAGAAAATTGCTCCCATCTTCGACGGCGGCAGCGGTGAAATCTTCTCCAGTATGTTTGCAAGGTAAAAATTATATAAATCACATTATATACGCGTGGCTTGATGAAGGTAAAAAAATAATAAAATAAGTATAAATTTTCGGTTGCCTACGAGGAATTACTGTCAAATGTGTATACCGGTATAAGGACTGCGTGTACATGGTCACAACAACGAGGTTACCGTATACCATTTTCATCGATATTTTTTGTCAATTTTTGAAAAAAGTCTATCTTTAACTAAAAATGTGTAGGCAGAGTGTAAATTATTTTCAATTCAAATTTCTAATTGTTTTCAAAATTCAATTTTTGAATTGACTAAAATACTACCATAATCAAAGATTCATCATCTTGCGTAGGTTTACCTTATCAAGGCGCTTTTGTGGTATATGCTATTAAATGCTTTCTGTTTGGGGCCCAAACTTTGGGGGCAAAAAGTGATGAGAACGTAAGGTTTCCCTGATTTTGACAAGTTTCTTATAACAACACACTCATATTGCAATTGTATAAATTTTTCTATTTAATCAGTGAGGTTTCGAATCCTTCGCAATTTTCAAGTCAAAAGATATAGAAAATATAATCGACAAATAAATATCAATGAAAATGGCATACTTCCAAAACGACATTAATTCTGAGGTTTTACCACTTTCGAGAAGTAGGTGCCTATAAAGGCCAAAAGACACCACTAAAAATGTTTTAACAAAATTATTCTAAATTATTTGTATTTCCAAAAACCATTATAATGTAGTGTGAATTAATATTTTGATTGTTTTTCTTCGTTCTTGATCAATTTTACCTGGAACTGAAAGCCGTTGATGTTCAAAACACTTATTCTTTCGAAAAAAATGAACCGAAGAGCAAAATTAAAAAAAAGTTTTCCAGAAATAGTTTCAAAATTAATTTCAAAATTTTTGTTGATAATCTATTTTTTTTATTTTGAGTCCTTTATATCAAATTATTTGATTTTCGGCCTAAGAGTACCTACCAGACTTTAATAAATGCTGAAAATTTCAGCTCTCTTTTCGTTTCAATCTTTCGATTCCGATTTGCAATCCCCTGAAGTAACCTCTGAAGTAATGAAAGAACGTCAACGTTCAATTGAAGTAAACGATTTATCTCAGCAAGTAGATCAGCTGCTCAAAACTGCCGTTGCCGAGGGCGCCACATCCAACGAATTGATTATGCTATTGGAAGTTATTACGAATGTTTTGGAAGAGCCTGATAGCGTCTCGAAAAAACTACAGGCGTTTTTATGGATTGAACATATTTTGGATAATAATAAAGAAAATATACAGGATGAATTAGGAACTGGTTTTATAGGTTCAACGTCTTCATTTTAATGGGGTTGTGGGTGTAAAATCTAGCTTATTGCAAGCAATTTCAAATCGCTATAATTTTGGTAATATTGCATAAGTAAATAATTTTGAAATGCATATGTAAATTCAAACCACGAGGATAACTGGTAGGAAACATATTAATTTTTTATCAAAATTTTCATGACAAGAGGGCAATTGTTAAATATGCTTAATTTCAGCTTGTTTAAACTGTCGAATGGTTAATAACATTTGCATTTTTCAACATATTTTAACAAAATGATCTTGGATGGTGCAAAAACCACGCGATATCCCTTTATCACACTTTGGTTAGAAAATGCTGTTGGAAAATTTTTCTAGGCTTAAATATACTAGAAAAATCTCCCAACAGCATTTTCTAACCAAAGTGTGATAAAGGGATATCAGAACGCTGAGTTCTGATTAATTGTTTTTGACGTTAATTAGCTAAAAAATCGGAAAATGTATTCTTTACAACAATGAAGAATGACAATTGTATGCAGCATGTTAAATTTTTTTCTCTGATGAAGAAATAAAATCAAACGCTGAAATTTGTCATGAAATCAATAAAAAACTATTTTAAATGCTTGCATATAAAACGGGTAAAATATTTTGTCTCCGAGCTATACGTATTCTTCAAGTGTTCCCTCAAAAAAATTATAATCTACAGCCTGAGTTTTCTCGTTTACTGTTTTTTTTTTATTCCGCAAAAATACTCGATGGTGATCGGTCAATATCCGGAATACCTGTATCTGATTAGTTCATTTTTGCGGAATAAAAAAACGCAGTAAACGAGAAAACTCAGGCTGTATGTCGCGCAATATTTTTTTTAAATTGGAGAAAGGTCAGGCCTCGGCACCTTCAGTTTTTGACTAACAAGTAAAGCCAGACACAAATCACTGGATGACTGAGGCCTGCTTGGGGTGGCACAATGGCATCGGCAATAACACATTTTTATGAAGGACACTAAAAAAGACAACTTGTATATTGTTTTTCAATTATAGAAATTAATGCACCAAATATTTTCTATAGATATCTTTTGTGGAAACTTTTTGTCAAGATAGATTTTTAATGGTTTTCTCTGTTAATACAAATTAATTAAATGACACTATTTTTATTGATATTATGCCAAAGTAGTCTCGAGACAAAAAGTGATTTGTCGAGCCTTGAGATGGCCATTCTCACAAGTAAAAATTATTTTAAAAATTCTCTGAAGCTGAACTTCTGTTTAATTATTGTGTCCTTCAACCCGTATATACTAATTATTGGTCGGATGGTGGTCGAAAAAGTCCGTCTCCAGCCTAGCTCACATCCTGTTTTTTGGAAAAATGTACTTGTTGAATTTAATTTTTTTGTTAATTACCTAATAACCAAATTGAAGATTCTCTCATTTATCGTGTGATACAATCGATTATCATGACAGAAAAGCATGTCCGATCTAAGGGTTTAGATTGCTTGGCAAAAATGGCAAACTTAAGCCCTGGAAGTTACGAATTTTTCATTAATTCTCTGATAAGGTATGTTTATTATATTTTAACAATCGACCAAATTTTTTAACTAAAATGAATAATAATTTTAGCTTTTTATGCCCTTCTCTCTTTTTATTTTATTAAAACAAAAAATTCTAGGTTACCATTCTCAAATTTTTTGTGTAGAAGTCTGTGTAACTTTTTCTTTATTATAAAAATGGTTTAATAATGATAATAAAGTCGAAAACGTTTACCAAAACAAATATATCTAATTAAAAATGACTAAAATTAAAGGGCTGATTTCACTTGACGTTTTGTGGTTTAATACATCTTCTGAATAAAATATTTTTTTAACTTGTTTTTTGGCAGCAACAAATAAGATGGCTCGTAAGTGTCACATACGATCTTTTTGAAATTTTGTGTCAAAATGAAACTTCCCAGACTACAGAACACTGCACAGCCGTTTTTTTCGATTCCAGTTTTCGGTATCGGGTCCAAAAAACCGAGAATTTCGAAAACATTATCAAAAATTAAATTCGACCCCACGCAGGGGTCATATGACCTAATTTTAACATGCTTTATTTGATTTATATGGATTTTTAGTTCGGTTGAATCAGTTCAAGAATTAACTGAACGTAATCGAATTGCTTTCATTTTACGCGAATTGTGCTCAAGACTAAGTGGCGAGACCCTTTTTTGCTCCCTAAGCCGGAAGTTGAATGAGCTTCCGGTGTCATCAAAGAGCATCAGCATTGTACAATTGCTAAATTTACTGATCTCAACGGCACCTCAGCTTTTTTCACTTCGGCAAAATCTTCAAAACGAATCTGAATCTGTTTTTCCCACGCTGTGGGAGTGTTGGACACAGTGTCCTATATCGTCATTATCGCTTGCACTACTTGGAAAACGATATTCTTTAGCGTATCAGGTAAATTAAAATAACATTAATAAATCATTGATTTTGAATATATTTTGAATGGTATAAGAATGAAATCGGATTTGGACAACCTTTTTTTATTGTTTTCCAAATATGTTTGGTCATTTTGAGATACCTAAGAACTTCTTAGTAAGAAGTTAATCGGATGAGTCGTTTCCAAAAGCCGATATAGCGAAGATTATACTTTCACCTGCTTTCTCCCTCCGCGTCATAACTGTGATGTCAGTGACCAATCAAATCACACGATTGTGGACTTCTTTGACGAATCGTGTGATTTGATTGGTCAGAATATTTCTGACATCAATGTAATAACGCGGCGTGAGAAAGCAGGAGAAAGGATTATCTTCGATATTACCGCCCGATATTAACACCCGATTTCTGTAGTCAATACTATCGACTCGATAGAGAGTCACTTTGGTTGGGAAAAAATGATTCGCTAATACATTATGTATTATGACTTATTTATCCTAGAAATTTAAAATGATTGGTTTTTGATTATTCATTGAAATAGAGAAAATCTCGGATCATGAGAATAAAATGTCCTTATGAATAACGTTTAAATAAATACGATTGTCTAAGCTTTGTTCTCCAAGTCTGATTTTCCAAATCAAATGATACGTCATTTTGGCTGAGTAGCTGTTGACGATTGTGTTATATTCATGACATAGAAAATTTTACGTTTTTCATGTCTGGGTAACAAAAGGACATAAGTCCCGCCATTTTTTAGATGTTGTACCAAGGAATCGAACGCCAGAGTCTGGACTCCAGACCCTTAAGGTCTGAGTTTATTTTGTCTAATTGTATTTATTTTTTTGTTTATCAAATTTTTTATTGTTTCTTTTCAAATTGCATTATTTTGATTTTTTTAAACCTTTCTTTATATTTCTATATTTTGTGTTTTATTGAAAAACATTTTAGACTGTTACTATTCTTTCAAAAATGAATCTTACAAAAGCCCATTTGGCCGAATTCGATAGACTGATTCAACTTCTAGAATCTCCTGGTTTTACTTCACTCCGATTCGAACTTCTAGAACGGCCACCAACACTTTTGGCAACATTGCACGGAGTATTAATGTTACTACCTCAGGAAAAACTTCAAGATTAAACCTATCAAAATGAAAGAAACTGTTTTTACAGTACTGTGGTCTTTCATAAGGACAAAACGGGAGTTTAAATTTTTAGTCGATTTTTAAAACTACCAGTCTTTTGCTATGAAAGTATGTACACCACGTACCAAAAAAAAAGTATATGTGACAAACGTCCTGACAGTACTCAAACGTCCTGACAGTTACTCAAACGTCCTGGCAGTTACTCAAACGACCTGACAGTCACTCAAACGTCCGGACAAAAATTGTCAAATCATAGGTGTCAGGACGTTTGAGTACGTGGTGTAGGCGGAAATCAGTAGTGTAAGCAACTGGTTGTTTTACGTCTTTAAAATTAATCCACTCCCTCAAAAGGGCCAAAATTCAGTCCAAACTTATGCAAGTTTGAAAAAAATCATCTATAAGCCAGAAACGTCAATTTTAAAAGGCAATTTTCTGCACATGGACAAAACAGTAAAATTACACATAAATTTATAGACAAATACCACAGCAACCTGATACATCTTGTGAGTTTTGTGTGTCCCATTACAACGCGTTTATAATTCACTGTGGATAATATCCTTTTCCCAACCTACTGTAAGTCCATCTTAAAAATGCTTAATATCTCTATAGCGCGTGTTCGAATCCCACTAATGTTGTCTTCGTGATTGTCTTGAGTACAACAACTAACCATTTATGGAAACCCCCTGTAATGGAAACCCATAACCTTTTAATGGAAACCCATTATTATTTATGGAAACCATTTTTTGAAAAACAAGGCCTGTTTGAGTAAAATAAACTCTGTTTTTGGTGTTTAATTTGCTCAAAACTCTTCTAAACAGTTTGTTGATTTCGGCTGCCCTATAATTGATCCCTGAACATGTTATTTAGAAAAAAAATTTTCACCGTAAATTTTCCGGCTGAAAACAACTTTTCAAATTTTGCCAAAAATAACCATGTAATGGCAACCTATTACCCTCTAATTGAAACCCATAACCCTCTAATGGAAACCCAGAACCATTTATGGAAACCATTTTTTTTCGCGAAAGTGGGTTTCCATAAATGGTTAGTTGGTGAAGGGTGCTTGATATTCGGACCGCCAAAGTTGATCGGTGTGTAATCACTAAGACAACATTAGTAAGCATCACTTAAGAGATAGTAAGCATTTTTAAGATGGACTTAGGTTGGGAAAAGGATATACACTACAAAAAAAGGTATCGATTTATATGAATCAATGATCTATTAAAGTTAAGATATTCAAAATATCTGATTCATATCTTTTTTGACAAATTGTAATATCCCTTTAACGACCTTATGTTAATCTAGAATGTGCGGGCTGAAAAGCGGCCCCATGAGTGGCTAGGAGGGGTCTTAGGAGTGTTAGGATTGGCACCCTCAGCCCGCACATCTTAGATTAACAAAAGGTCGTTAAAAGGATATTACATACTAGTACTATTATAACGATAAGTATAAGATCTTACAAAGGATTTAGTCCTTAGGTCTTGGTTAATTCCCAATTGACAAATAGCGTCATTTTTTAAAGTTTTGAAAGTCTAAAGCTTTTGATCTGCTCTTTAAACGGTTATCTGTCGTTACTACTCAACCGTTCAATCCTGAAACTACTTTAACTGAGCCCGATGGTGAATTACTTTATAAGCTGACGGAAAGGTTGACCAAATCAAATAAAGATATTGAAAACTCGATTGAGGAATAAAATAAACTAATTGAGTTTGAATAGACATTTTCTGCCAAATTTTTCATCATTCATTTCTGTAAACAGCCTTCTGTACAATACCATACATGTTAAAGCGACTAGAATAACCAATACAATTCAACCGTGAACCAAAAGCTGTGAATTTCATTTGAGTTTGGCAGAAATTGACCCGTGTACTCAAAGTGTGCCAATTGGCACAGTTGGTCATTCAGCGTGCCCGTTGATACAGCGTGCCCGTTGTACAGTACGAACGGATTTCATGAAATTTATAATTCTAAAGTTTTTCACAATTATTAATCTTTTGGGCAAATAAATATTTTTGTAACTTCTCTTGTTCCTGAATTATAGCGATTTGGTGAAGTAGAAATCGTAAAATTAGAAAAAATAAATGCGTTTTGGAACTTGAAAAATATTTTCTTTGAAATTTAAAAGATTTTTGTAGATCTTATAATTGTATTGCTATTAAAAACCGATGTAAAAATTTTGATGGTTCAATCAAAAGTAATTTAAAAATAAGTTTAACCCCCAGCCATAAAAGTGGCTTTCATTTTTTTGAAACGACCTGAAAAGACAAAAATAATTAAAAAAGAAGTTGAAGGTTCAAATCGCATATAGAGTAACTCTATTAGAGTTTGCGATTAATTTTTGAAAAATAAATATTGTTTTGATGAGCCGTTCGAAAAAAAATTTATCCTACTTTTTTTTTGGATTTCTCTGAATTTTTTCTTTATCAGCTTTATATCATAATTTATTTGTAAAAAAACAAGCTTTTAAATACTCAGTTTTTAAGAATTCGTCTTGACTCTTGACCATCTTTAAAAAAAATAATGTTTCTACTAAATGTAGAACGTTTTTTATTTATTTTTGTTTGAAAACAGAAAAATTGCTCATGAATGAGAAAGCAGAGCGGAAATATANGGCGCAGACATATTGTTTACCATTAATTTCACCATTTCAGAGGTGAGAATTATCGTTTTATAGACGAACCCGATTAGGTATTTTGAATCTGAGATCAGATCAAGAGAGCCCAGTTTTACTCTATTTTTTATAATTTGCATATAATTACAAAAATCTTAGTTGTTACTAGAGAACAGTGTGATTCAACTTCATTATTCCACAGCCTTAATTAAGTACTCAAAGTGTTAATTATCTAAATTTAATAATCCATAAAGTTAAGTCTATCCTTTATCACAAATTGTGATTCACAATGACTGAAAAATAATTTAAACAAAAACACATATATTTTTTGGATGATAAAGCTTCAAAGTCGAGCCATTAAAGCTCTCATGCCTCAGGGGGATATCAAAACTCAAATGAGTAAGGGGGTTAAGAGAAAAATCACAAAGTTCCAGCTACGTCAGAGAAACATATATCTAAATTAAATGAGACTTCAGTGCTGAATGAATCTTACACAAAATTGTTTGGGCTTTTGAATGAGATGCTGAGTACAGGGGTTAAAAATCCAAAGCCTTCGATCCGATTCAATTTTTTTCTTGGAATTAATTAGATTTGATAAAACTGTCTTCGTTCCCCCCTGCTTTTAACAACAGTTAAAAAATTAAAGAAAAATCTTTCAGCCAGTATAAAATGGAAGTTATTTGAAAAAAACAATTGATAACTGAAATTCCATATTCAATTTTACCTTGCCCTTTTACACTTTTGTATGCAGAAAGACTAGACAAAATACAAGTTATGATTAAATATTTTATTATGATTTTGAGACAGAGAAAACACAATCGAAGATCACAATGATTTATAGTAAAGTGCTTTTATGAGGGCTCTTCAAAAATTCAGCGTTTTTAAGTTGAAATAATGTTTAAATATGACGGAGTTTTACGCTTTAGTTTTGCAAGTTCCATTATGAAGACGGACTTTATGTCGGAGCTTTGCAAGGTCCGTTATAAGGACGCGTATTGGAAAATCGATTCTCCTCATAAAAGCACTATAATGTAAGTGTCACAAGAGTTAAATGTTGCAGAAATTTAAATGCAAATGCGTCACGGAAAAAAAGGCCGCAGCTTATGAAATATTGCATATTTTCAAACAGATATATATTTTTTATCAAAAACTAAAAAGAGTTATCGTCGCTAGAAAAGCCACCAGGTTAATTTTGACATATGGTTAAGAAAAGAAGCTTGTGTCGCAAACGGTTTTAATGCTTTTTTAGTAATATCAAAAAATCGTACAATTCGCAAAAATAATCAAAATTGAAAACTCATCCAAATTGCTTGAATTAGATGCTATAAATTGATGAATTTTGTTTTGAATGGCTTTGAAAGACCAAACAGTGTGCCACAAAATGTTTTAGTCCCAAACTTACTGATGCAAAAATTTTTTGGCATCCGTTTTACTGATTCAGTGAGTTTAAAACAAAGGCATCATGGTAGTTATTTTGACTTTTCAAGTTCAAGAAAATTTTGTGTAGAAAACGAATAAAAGACTCACAAAATCATCATTCGGCGACAAAAACCTTTTAATCTCAGAAATTATTATCTTTTATTTTAATGAAACTTATTTTTGACAAAATTTCTCATCAATTATTATTTTATATATTTATTATCTACTCATAAATAGGTTGTGTTGCATGCTACAGTTATAGAGGTACCCGTTGCTAAGTTTGTAATTGAAAACTGGTGCAACCCAGTTCTTATAAAATAAGTGGAAAATCTCCGATTTTTATGATAAGACAGCCGGATAATTTTTTTTAATTCCGCAGATTTTATTGCATATTTCATAAGATATATGTATATGTATATATACATGTATAATATAAGTAACATATAATATGTAACTGGAAATCTCATAATTTCAAGGAGCTATTTCGAATTGATTTTTATAGGGTTATTTCAAGGAGTCGGTGTCTACAGAGTCGGTCTGCATTATTTTTTAATTAGGTCAATTTGGGTATGGAAAGCACGGGCGTGTTTAGCAGTGCTTAGCGTACCCAAATTGGTCTGAATGAAAAATATGTTGGTAAAAACGCAACGTCATGATTATGCGTCATTAGGGCGGTTGAGAAATTTCACCGACTGCACTGGAGCACAGTGATAGGCATAACTTATGCCGCATAAGTAGGGTCAGTACCGGGAGACTTATCTGCAAAACGAAACCCCTCAGTACGGATTCTTTGAGTTAATGGTGTTTAACTTTCTCATAAAGAATGATTCAGACCATGAAAAAAGTTTTGGAGCCTCCAAGTGGTCATAATTTGAAAAGTATGAAAAAAAACGTTTCGGGCTTTAAAACGCGCTATAAAGGTTGATTTATTATTGATTTTGTGTTGTTATTATACCGATCGCGTTTCAAAAACTCAAAAAATCCGTACCGAGGGGTTCAGTTTTGCAGATAAGTCTCCCGGTACGGACCCTACTTATGTGGCATAAGTTATGCCTATCACTGTGCTCCAGTGCAGTCGGTAGAATTCCTCAACCACCGTAATGACGCATAATCATGACGTTGCGTTTTTTAACCCATATTTTTCATGCAGACCAATTTGGGTACGCTAAGCACGCCCGTGCTTTCCGTATCCAAATTGACCTAAATAAAAAAAAATAAGGCAGACCAATTTGGGTACGGAAAGCACGCCCCCATTTCAAGACCCAGGCAAAGTTAATTATTTAAAAAACAAAAAAAAGAAGTATTCAAACATAAGAATAGCAACGATATGTTAAAAAAAACTTTAGAATCGATAGTTCTATGAAATTATGTCTGTGACTTTAGATCACGAATGCGCAATCATGGCGCCGCAATGAGAGGAAAAAACTTGATCTAAAATATTTCCCCAATTATAAAATAAAACTTTATTCATCTGAAAAAAAAATATATTTTTGCACGATTTGTGAATCACAATTGAGATGTCATTTCAAAGTTTTTTTTCTTCATTGATTTTCCACTTTTTAAAGACTATTTACACAGTAGATTTAACACTGTAAATTCACAGTCACTAGTCAATTCTCAAGCTCCCATGACGAGAGTCAAAAATAAAACTTGCATCGTCATTGCAAAAGCACTCGAACCAGGTGCTTCCGTAGTAGGTCGAATAATTTCAATTTTGTTCACATCAGTCGGTAAAAATGCCGGTATAACATTTGATAAAATCCCGGTACTATTTTCTTCAATAGTCGCTTGATCTTCTTCAATAGTGTCGATAACTGATTGTTCAACTGTACTAGAAATATCGTTTAACTGTGTTTCATCAACGTCAGCCACCGCCGATTTGACAACGGTTTTGTAATTTGCTACGACATTTGCAGAGGCATTTCCTTCGTTTTCGGCTTGTCTACGTTTTCTCGCGACGGTTTGGGCTGAAAACGTGACGATAATATCGACTAATTCTGCTCCTGATGAAATTGCCGCGGCCTCTAGAGAAGGTTTGTAGAGGTCTGCGACCTTTTGAGATTCTGCGGCATATTCGGGAGAGGTGGTGTCGGTTAATTCTGGGGTGAATGGTATTTCTGTTTCGAGGGCGAATTCTACAAGGACATTTACTTCGGTTTCGGAATCTGTTTCTGCCGCTTGGGTCGTTACTGGCTCTTCGGTTGTGGTTTCTTCTGTTATGGTTGTAATGGCTGCTGTTGTGATTTCGGGGTCTGTTGATCCACTTCCTTCTTGGGACAATGCAAAGGCTGAAAATAATTTGAATTAATTCCACGAATATTATTAGAGCCGCTTCAGACATTTGCTCAGTTGATAAATATTTTTACATAAATTCAGCATTCAGAATGCTAGACTTTCCAAGTTTTTTTGGATGTTTGACTATTTTCAAATGCAAAAGTTGATAAAAACCATATGTTAATATTTACAACATTTTTGTTTTATCAACTCGTTTTGAATTTGTTCTCATTCATCCTCAGTAATATATCAGTTAATATACATATTTGATATCACCAAAATATTGGATTGTAGAAGTAGCTCGAATTGAAGGATTCGGATTTGTTCAAATTTTAACTAATCAAAATTGAACAAGAAATTGAAATTTTCCAATAAAAGGCATTTTCGTAATTAGCACAAAATTTCACGTAAAATTTATAATCTGACATTTTCGACAGTTAAAATTTGCACGACCTCGGACTATTCGAGTCGGAAAGCCTAAATTAGGCTACATTGTACGCATCTGACTAAACTGAAGAAAATTTTGTTTCAGAAACTAAAAAATAGGCTATGTACAAAAAAGTCTTGTACTAATCAGGGGGACTTCCCGTTTTGATCAGTTTCTTCCGCACAAATAAAGCATCTGAAAGCATCTACGATTATAGCGTCATGTTAACGATAACCTATGCAAAGATGAGGGATCTCTGATTAGTATAGTATCAAAACACCTAAAAACGATGTTTGCATCACTTTGAGAATATTCTGGCAATATAAAACAAAAATCTCCGGCACAAATTTAGGCAATTTTATACATTTCAATTTAATTCATCCGATGGTATTTAAAATACTGTATTTTTTATAATGTGGCATTTCCGAAGTTCAACCCCGTCCAGGCCTAACATTCAATAAACTTTACGAATAGGATCCACTTAAAAATAAATGTTAAGTGCCAGATGGTCAGTGAGAAAAATTTAATTAGAAAGCATTTGCAATCTGGATTACGTATTAAACCACCAACTTTTTTTTGGTCAATCTCGGTTGATAAAAACGCTTGGAGCCCAGTTTTAGTGAAACTAAGGGTTTCAAACTCTCTAAAAATCAACATGTTGAATTATTTTCGGAGTGATTTCCTCATAACATTTTTCAAAATCCTCAGCTAAATATTTTTTTTCTTCGGAGACAAAAAATGTGACAATTTTGTTGAAGAAAAAAATGTGACAATTTTGAAGGAGGATAAAATAATCGTTGATAGAAAAAAATATTTTCTTTCGAAATTTCCAATGTTGAGCTTATAAAGCGTTTTAGAAAAGTAACTTAAATTTGAAAAAATAAAATCAACTAATGAAAATTCAATAAGTTTTTTGATAAGATTTATGATAATCAATTTATTGATAATCTAATTTAGAAAAAAATCAAAAAATATTCGCAATTTTTTGTGCTCACAAATATGAATTTTATCAAAATATTTTCGAAATTAAGAAAATTTCGAAAAAATCCAGACTTCTGATTGGTCAGAAGTCGACTTCATAAGAATGAAAAATATCACTTTCGAGATGTTGCCTGGACGTGTCCGATTTTGCTACTCTAAATTTGATTTGTTATTAACCCAGTCGTTCAGTTCTCTAAAAATCAAATGTTTTTAGCGTAAATAGCTAAAAAATCAATTAATACATGTATAAATTTACCAAATATTGTCAATAGAACAAATTTCATTGTATCTTTATAGTTTTCCTTCTTCCAAAAATGTTATTTTCTTTTATAAAAAAATATATTTTGATTTGCTTGTACTGCTGTCTTCGTTTATGATTTTTATTAAATAGTTGCTGGTATTGCAACAGCGCCGCCGTTAGTCGTTTTTTGTTTTGACAATAGTTTCCTACAATACACCAAGAATCGCCGTCAACGATCAAGGGATCTTCACGGGTAAAAATTAATTAAAATAAATTATATTTTAATGACAAGTTAAACTCTGAAGAAGCTCTTGAGGGTTCAAGATTTTCTGAAAAACCCATTCAACTGTCACTATGTTTCGTGAATTCCATCAAAAAATCAACAAAATTTCTCAAGAAGTTGATAATATTCCGGGAAGAATATTAATTATTTCGGTTAACAATTGATCGACTTAACTTCTTTGAACAAACGATTTTGGCAATGATGTCTCTATGAATTGCCTCAATGTCAAAGTCAGAGTGTCTAAATTTGTAAAATTGAAGCGGAAAGGGATGTAGCAAACTTTGATTCTGTTTCGCGACAAATATTGTATATCCCCCCCCTTATATCCCTTTATTACACTTTGCTTAGAATGCGTAGCCACAACGTTAAAATGACACGTTAAAAGGAGTAGTGGGCCACTACTAGTGGCTACGCATTCTAAGCAAAGTGTAATAAAGGGATATTTCTTTCCTGAAACTCGGTAGAATTTAAATTTTTTGATACCTTAATATTCATAAGAAATCTAACAAAAAAAAGGAACCGTATATTTCCTTTTTTCATTAAACATTTGTATAATAACATTTTGCCAGTATCGCCGAAAAAAACTTACGCGATTTCACGATTTCTTGTTAAATTCTTGCCAGTGCTACTATGAGTGCGTCATGAATGACGTCATATTTCAAGATTAAATTTCCCAGATCTACTTTTTTGAATTTCAATTTGATTTTGATCGGTGAAGTACGTAATTCTACACTTTTTGATACTTTACTTCATTTGAACCTATTGTAAAACTCATTATAAAATGGCAAATTTTTTTTCAAATTATGACGTCATTTCGAACGCTCACGTTTTTTCATCTCTGAAAAAAATTATTTATGTCCCCAGATCGCCGAAAGTGCCAATTGAATAAAAAAATTTCGGCGATATTGTCCCCCTGTATGCGATTTTTCGGATAAGTTGTTTTCAAAAAGCCTAAATGTAAACTGTTTGACACCCTATTTACTACTGAGCGGCACTTTGGTTGGAAAAGGAATATGTAACATATCATATATATGTTCCACTTCGATTAATTTTTCTTGGCACAGATTGACGACAGTGATTTTAGCACCGAGGGTTTTGCACGTTCTAAGGGAGATTCACAGATGATGGTATAAATAATCAAATCAATTTGCTGTGACTATGTCCTCTACGAAGTTACCGGTGTAATTTTAATTCTTGTCAACGCGAATCATACAACGTCAAAAAAGCTGGACTGGAAGGGTTGATAACTGGTAGATAAAACTAAATGAGAAAAAATATACTGAAGACTAAAACCTTCTCTTGTAACTGCAACTTAAATTTCTTGATTCTGAGCAAGGATGAGTAACAAAACCGGTAAATATATGTACTTCTATTCACAATATTCGCTCCAACTCGGTCAATTTTGCTTCAAATTGAATCAAACAAAAAAATTTTGCAAAGTATGAAGTTTTCACAAAAAATTAAGCTTCAACAATTGACAAAAAATTTCTCTTTGGGTTTTTAGCGGTCAAAAGCAATTTGGCGAAAGGGTCAGACAAAATTCGCTCCAACTCGGTCAATTTTGCTTCAAATTGAATCAAATAAACATGTTTTACAAAGCATGAAGTTTTCGAAAAACATTAAGTTTCGACCGTTGAAAAAAAAATTCTCTTTTGCTTTTTATAAGTAAAACAGAGGTAGCTAAATTTTCTGAGGTGGGAGAAAAAAAATAAAAACACAATGATGCAGTGCGTGGGTGGGTTCTTCTGCGTCGCTTTGTCCAATCAAAGCGTTGTATTTTTTCAGAATTGTCTTTTTCCAACGATTCGAGAACAAAGAAACAATTTTCTTAAACTCTTGCTTTATTTACACCCACAACCCCCTTAAATTATCAAGTTTAAATTAGAAAGATTTAGTGCATCATATTTGATTCATAATATGAATTTCATATCCTATACTAGTAGATTCTCAGACTTATAAAAATACTCCGAGGAAAAAATCAGTGACGAACAACCAAAAGTATTTACTTTTGTAAATTCTCCATTTTACAGGAGAACACGATTCATCAGGCAATTTTAAGAAAACGTTAATATCACAAAAATGATAAATATTTCTAAAATCTTGGAATTATTCATCAAAGAGTTTAGTTAAAGATTTTATGACGTCGGTCTGATGTTTTCGTTAAAATTACGAATTCAATCTTGTTTTCCTGCAAAATGGATAATTTACTTCGGTTGTTAGTCTGTGATTGTATTGTCGGAGTATTTGTATAAGTCTTAGAGTCTCAGGCTATGTTGTACTGAATCTTTAAAATTGAATATGGTCCATAATGGACCATATTATATGGTGAGTCACCATTGGTGACGTAATTGCGGTTGAAGAAGTTTTTATATTCTCGTAACCTTGAGGTTACTGTGTTAATTTTAGTCAAAATTATAATCGCCCTTAAAGTACTGCTACCAAGCAGTCTGCTACCAAGTACATGCGAAGGTATCATACCCCTTTCTTCTGTCAAAAATCTTTCAGTTCATTTTCATGACCAATAAAAATTTCAGTTAAAAGAAAAAAATGAAAAACCGAGTTAAAAAAGTCAGCAACATTGTCTAGTACTCTGTGAGGTACAGGAAAGGATAATAAAATTACCTATAATTTCCCTCACTGAGTACTAGACAATGTTAAGCTGTCTTCTTAACTCGGTTGTTCATTCTTAAAGGAATATAAATAGTTAATTTTAACATTTTCCGACCCTATTCGATAAGTGACAGCCTACTGATACGAAACAAAATTTCTTTAAATTTCATTAAATGATGTGGTTTTGATAGCTGTTAATGAGAGTATATTTATGTATTTTAGAAATCAGAAATATTTGGGATCCCGAGTAGGGTGTCACCTACCTTGGAGGGTCAAAAAAAATGTCGGAATTATTAATTTTGTTTATGTTCATATGAAACCTTATCTCACTGGGAGAAAAAAATTGCCTTAGGGAACCCCAAAATTTTAACCCTAAGGCGCACCTAATTTAGTTATCTGAATTTTTTCAAAGTTCGCGATAACCTACATTGAGACTTCTTGTTCCCGAAAAAAATGAGAAAGATACTTTCAGATCATTACTTCTGGTCCTGGAGTCAAAATTATGACTCATACGCTGACAAAATACCAAAACTTCAAATTTCGAACGAATAGCCGCACCTGAATCTTAGTCATCAGAATATTTTCAAATTTTGCGATAACCTACATTGAGACTTCTTGTTTCAGAAAAAATGAGAGGGTACTTCCATACATTACTTCCGGTCCTGGGTCAATAGTATGACTCATACTGTTCAAACTCGATTTGAACTGAAATTTTCGAAAAATACTATTTTCGAAAATTATTTTTGTATCATCATTCTTAAATTTTCAGGGATCATTTAACACCCATATTAATGTGATTTGAGTCAAACGAAAAAACGGAAATCGAAAAATTTTTGAAATTTTCTAGAATTTTGACCAAAAATTTGAAATTATTTTTTTCGAATCAGTGTCAAAAAATAATATTAATGGCTATTTCATTTTTGTCATTTATCTCGGTTCCGATTTAGTCGAGTTAGGTGCACACAGGGATGGCGTCCGAGCTAAAATATCTGCTCGGAAATACCGAGCAGGTCCGAGCAAACCGATCAGATCGGGTTTTTTCCGAACCGAACCGATCCGATCACATTTTTCAACTCGGGTCCGAACCGATCCGATCTTGTAAAATTTTGAGCCCGAATTTCCGAACCGAACCGATCTTGAAAATCTGCTCGGATGCCCTTCCCTGGGTGACACCCTAATCCCGAGTAGGAAGTTCCGACTCGGAACTCGATCGAGATTTATAAATAATGAGATTTTTGATTGGGACGGGATCGGGATCGAAAATCACAACTCGAGATAGGGATTGAAAACTCATCCTGTTTCAGAAGAATTATTCGAATCGGTGACAGATTATCGGTTTTGTGAGAGTTAAGAATTTGATGTAAAAATTTGAAAAAATTGCAGAAAGTTGGAAAAATGATCCGAAATGACCCCCAAGATAAATTATCTCGCAAATAATTTTAAAACAATATTGTTATCTGTACAATAATATATCAGCGATGGCATTTTTACTACTGTTTCCGTTGCCAATAAACAAATGCAGATGAATATTTTAAGAGATTTGAAAAAGCTTAATTGGCAACATATATTTTTTGATCGAAATTGCATGTATTTTATGACTTTTTGACCAGAAGCGAAATTTATTATGCATTGCCAATTTAGCTTATAAAAAATCTTCAAATGATCAATTGCATAATGCAAATTTTGTTTTTTGGCAACGGAAACAATACTGAATTGCCAAGGCTGATTTATAATTATGCTTTGTGATTTTTCAAAATCGGCAAGATGTTTTAAGACTCAACTTGGCCAAGTAAAAAAAATACGTTATACTGCCAAGATCAACCGGATTTATAAAAGGATATTTTTTTTGCACTTTTTTATGCGATTGCTGTCTTTCAAGGATATTATTGTCGGAATAATAGTTTGCCTTGTTCTCGCCGAGTAAATTACTTCAATTATTAAATCAATTGATGCATGTATTTTGTTCAATTTAAAAAATTTTCGTAATTATCTTTTGAAATATCGGTACAACTATAAGAATCAATTACTTTGAGTCAAAAGTTTTGTCCTTAAAGAAAATAATTGAGTCATTTTTGTAACAAATAATAATATAAAAACACTATTAGTATTATTTACTATGCATCATGAATCATGATTTGTAATATCAAATGAAAAAAATATAAAAGGTATTAATTAATACTAATTTTCAAAAATATTAACCGTGTAGTATTTGCAAAGTATCACAAAAAATCAAATTGAATTTCTCTCAAAGACAATTTCTTACAGCTAACGGTATTTCGCTTTTTATTAAAAATTTGCCCTTTTTTTTGAGAATACATAATTTTTCAGTAAATAGGCGATGCACTCCGGTTTTTAAAATTTTGTTGATAATGTATGATTCGCTAAAAGGAGGAAATCAACGGCATTAGTAATAAAATAGTTTCTTCTCTTAATCTTTCAACCATCAATATAAAATTAAATCCTTTTAACTTTAAATATTTTTTTCGGTCTCCGACAAAATTAGTAGTGTGAATCACACTGTGTGAACGTCATAAGTATTTGTAGAATTGTTTTCGAGGTATAATATGGATCACCGGACCTCAGAGTCAAACAAACGCGAAGATATTAGCACCATCAATCAACGTTGATTGCGGGAATAGGCCGATTTCATTGTCAGGTTGAGAAGGATCAACCAATCAAATGCTCAAATTCGCATTTTCAAATATTTAGGATTTGTACTCTGAGGTCCGTAATCCATATTTTAATAGACTAACTACAATATATTAAAGCTTTCAGTTTATATCAAACCATCATCAGTAATTTTTTTGTGAATCATAAGTATTTATTATGTCTAGGAGAGAGTAGAGTCGGAAATAGCACTGCATCAGAGTCTGATCGAATCCTCAATTAGGATCATTTCCTATTAGGAATTTAAAATTACTAGGAATTTAAAATTATTCCTTAATTATTTCTGAATTCCTAAATTATTCCTAAAATAAGATCATTTTTACTTTGAAGCAGCTTTGGCGAGTGAAAATTGTAATCTTCGAAATTGACTTGATTTTTTGAACTTGACAATTTTCAAAAATCATACATTTTCTTCTGGGCGCATTATTAAAGTTAACATATTTTTAATTTCAAACGGTCTTCTTGTAACGTAGCCTATTTTCGTTATTTTTATTCAAAAATGCCAGCCTCGGACCGTCTACTACATAAGACAACAATCATTTGAGCCACCTAGAGATCAGTAAGAAAGTTTCAAAATGAGAGTTTTCGGGATGTATTTTCAATTTTGATGCATTCTGAGAAAATTTGTTCTTAAATTTTGGTATAGAAATTTGTATAGAAATTATACAAAAAATGATTGATTTTGTTTTGGAAACCGGTAAAATATAGAATGTTTTTATATTTCTTTATTTTGTTCTACATCTCACAAAAAGCTGGATGTATCAGGCTGTGTTAACAAATATCATATAAAGTTTTTGTATCATGTTTAGTTTTTCTGAAAACTTTCGATAGTTTACTGTATTCTTATAAAGTGGTGTACAAAAGTACAATATTATGAACGTTATTCCTCAAATATCCTTCAATTCACGTTATTGGAATGTATTTGAATTATGTTGGAATTATTAGTGAATATAAGTTTATTAGAATTCAAAAGCTGATCTGCCAGATCAGATCTGGGATAAGTATTTTTAGATAAAACAATCTTTTGTGAATTGTATGCAGTGCACGCTATAAAAACAAGGTAAGTTGGTGTTAGACATAAGTACAATATTTTTGGATTAGCAACCAAAATAGTAAGAATTTATATGTCGAAATCAAACTAATCGGTTTTCAAAGATGCTACTGATCCGATTCAACATGACTCATTCAACTTAATCAGAGTAAACTTTTTGGCACTAAGCGCGTAATAACTAATTTGCTTATATGAAATGAATAGACTACTAAGATTATAGTTTCTAAAATGGCTTTATGAACTGTGACGTTGTGTCTTTCAAATTCACCCGAAGTATCAAATCTATATATTTATTGAAATAGCTTTGTAAAATCGTCAATTTAAAGTTGATTTTAGGGAGTTTGTAGGGTCTCTAACTTATCTTTTAAGCTTTATACTATACTGACAATATATCTCCTTTTTTTAAGTTAACTGAAAAAGGCAAAATTAAAATTTCGTTATTTTTAAATCGAGCTCAAGAGCGCCACTAGTGACAATTAGCAAAAATACGTCAATAGCCATTGATTTTCCCTAAAAATACAAAAAAACAGTATGTGAAAAAAATTTAACACACAATTTAATTTTCCTCATAAAAGTGAAATTTGAACTTCAACGCCATTGAAGTATAAAGCTCAAAACAGTTGTTTGGGTTGGACTTTAGCTTTTTACATTTAATTCTCACAACACAGTTTTCATGGGATAACAAGATCGCTTTTTAAATTTGGGTTCTATTGCTAGATGCTTTCAACTTTTTTGAATTGAGAACTTGCTCCAGCGCCTACCTCCTTAAAAGTAGCTCTCCTTAACCCGTGGTGAGACACAGCACGCTTATAAAGGTGTTTGCATATTTAAAATCATCTAAAATAGGCAAAAAAAACATCGAGACATTGTCTACTTCGAAACAATATAAAGATCTTTGCAAGGATGTCAAAACAAATGACTTATTTTTTTGAAAATTTGTTCAAATTTACGGAGGGTTGATTTTTGAGATTTTTCCAATCTTTTTACCTCTAATCTAAAAAAAAATAAATGCGACCTATTGCGTCAATTGAAATTTGACAAATAGCCCGTTTTTAGAAAAGTGTCTTGTCCATGGTTGACACTCAAAAAAAATTTACATTGTACTAGGCCACGAACAGATACTTTTTATTCAGAACGTGATATTCAAAATTTTCGATTAAGTATTTCACGAAAATATTTTAATCATTTTAAAATTAATTCGAGCAATTAAATATTGTCCACAGAGTCACTTGATTAGCATATTGACCCATAAATAATATCAGAAGTGTACTAATCTGCTTTTACAGGGGAAAATAATCATTTTTTATGAAAAATTGTGATTTTTTCATGAAAATTTTAAACTTATTCAAAAATAATTTTTGATTGATTATATATAAACCCAATCAGATAAAACGATGACATAGGTCGGATTCTTGTGCATCGATTCCAATACCAAAATAATTTGTGAACACCACTGTGAGCTTGTATCACGTGATTTGCTGTACCTTGCTCTTATCAGTAAATTTTCTAAAACTTAAAATCTAAATTCTAGAATATCAAATGTCTAAACTCCAACTACATTGGGCTTTCTGTAATACGCGCTTGAAAAAAGCTTTTATAAAGGCTTTGGTGCCTTGGCGGAACTTTTTTTTATGTGCTCACAGGGGTTAAACTAATAAATTCCATTTTTATTCTTATTGGAAAAATTTTCTCTTCAAATTCTGCGCTTGTTGTTTTTTTCTAATCCTTCATAAACTTTTTAGTTTAAAAGATAGTTTCAGTCCCGGCTATAACCCATAGACTATGACTCAAAAAACAGTTTTTAAGCCAAAATCGTAACAAAAAATGCCGGTTTCCAGGGTTAAAAGAATGTTTTTGAAAAAAATTGCATACAAGTTTTCGGGCATTATTTTTCCCCGAGTCCAACATAAGTATCTATTTAATCGTATATCCCTTTATCACCTTTTGATTAATCTAATAGATGTGGATTGAGGGAGCCAATCCTAACACTCCTAAGATCCCTTCTAGCTACTCATGAGGCCGCTTTCTCTTCTTTTCAGCCAACATCTATTAGATTAATCAAAAAGTGATAAAGGGATATATCTCTTTATTACTTTTTGATTAGAATGCGTAGCCACAACGTTAAAATCACACGTTAAAAGGAGTAGTGGCTACGCATTCTAACCAAAAAGTGATAAAGGGATATATGATCCGGAAATATCGATTTCGGCCTAAATTCTCAGGAATTCTCCCTCCTCATAGACTATGATTCATAGTCTATGAGGAATTTCAGTTGATAAAAACATTTTTGAGCTACCGATGACAGAAATTATAAAATAAGTGCTATTTATGTTTTGGATTCTTGACATGACTTCAAGTCATTGACTTGGTCAATTTCATAAATTTGCATTAACTATCAAACTGCTTATTTTATACAAAGAAATTATATTTTATGCTTTCGATTTTTTCATTTACAAATTATAATTTCTGCTACGTGAGAATTTTTCTCGAAATTTTAGTTGGAATATTTGTGCTATCAGCAAAAAAATCATCACTCTAAAATACTGATGTGAAATATGATTATTGATTCGTCTTGACTTCCAATCTTTTTGNACCTACGGTTTTAAAAAGCCTCCTAAAAAGACACGCAGTTGGTGCCTACTCCTTCAATTTTCATCATTTTGTATTATTTTTTTGTGTCAGGCTCCGGAGAAGTCTTAAAAATAATGCAAAAGTCCTTTTGTTTTTAAATTTTGCTTTCAGCGGACAAAAACGCAAAAAAACCCAAAATTA
>SCLH01002090.1:65292-75586 GCA_004367855.1 Oikopleura vanhoeffeni
ATTTGACTTGACAATTTCAAATCATACATTTCTTCTGAGGCGATTATTAAGTTACATAATTTTTTATTTAAAGTTTCTTGTAACGTAGCTTTTTCCGTTATTTTTATTCAAAAATGCCAGCTCGGACGTTCTCTACATAAGAAAAATCATTTGAGCCACATAGAGATCAGTAAAGAAGTTTCAAAATAGAGTTTTCGGGATGTATTTTCAAATTTTGATGGCATTCTGAGAAAATTTGTTTCTTAAATTTTGGTATAAGAAATTTGTATGAATTATACACAAATGATTGATTTTGTTTCGGAAACCGGTAAAAATATGGAATGTTTTTATATTCTTTTTATTTTGTTCTTCTTTTTCACAAAGCTGATGTATAGGCTGTGTTAAAAATTATATAAGTTTTCTGTATATGTTTAGTTTTGAAAATTTCGATAGTTTCGTTATTCTTTAAAGTGGTGTACAAAAGTACAATTATGCACGTTATTCCTCAAATATTCCTTCAATTCACGTTATTGGAATGTATTTGAATTTGTTGGAATTATTAGTGAATACTAAGTTTATTAGAATTCAAAAGTCGATTGCCAGATAGATTGGGATAGTATTTTTTAGATAAACATCTTTTGTGAATTGTAGTGCAGTCACGCTATAAGAACAGGGTAAGTTGGCTGTTAGATAATAATATTTTAGGATTTAGAAACAAATAGTAAGAATTATATGTCGAATCAAATAATCGTTTTCAAAGTGCTTCGATCGATTCAACATGACTCATTCCAACTTAATCAGAGTAAACTTTTTGGCCTTAGCGCGTAATAACTAAATTTGCTGATATGAAATCTGATAGACTACTACAAGATTATAGTTTCTAAACTGGCTTTTTATAACTGTGAAGTTGTGTCTTTCAAAAATTCAACCCGAAGTTCAAATCTATATATTTATGAAATGCTTTGTAAGAATCGTCAATTTAAAGTTGATTTTGGGAGTTTGTAGGTCTCTAAAACTTTTATCTTTTAAGCTTTATACATACTGACATATTCTCTTTTTTTAAACTCGTAGACTTTAAGAATGATCTGTCCAGACTTCGATTCCGGCAACTAGTGACCATTTCTAATAGATGAGCATATTAGCAAAGTTTCATATATCAAACAATACATTTTCTTCAATACTTTAATAATATCTCAGCCAATTTGCAATAGCAATTAAATAAAATAAAAAATTCCGATGAACAAAAAGGCAATTAATGGGGATGAGAAAAAAAAATTCGCGAAATGTAACCCCATGACGGCAGCAGTTGGTCAATATCATACGAATTCAACGTTTTTATTTATATTTTGAACTCTGTTTAGTTACTTCAAAAGGGTTTTCTAGTTCATTTAACAATTATTAATTATGTTTTTCATCAAAATTCTCTCGTAAATTGACTTGAAATTATTGTTTTATATATTTGTTGTTCTACAACCAGAGACGGGAAGTCAGCCTACGCGTACTTCGCAACTTTTTTGAATTCTAATTATTTATTTTCGGGAAGTTTTGGCTTTAGGTGCTCCTTATATCTAACGGAGGCCAATTTTCACAATATCAAAAGAATCTTGAAATTAAAAAAAACCCATCGGTAATTATTCATTTTTCTCACCTTCCTCTCTGCGCCTACGATTCTTATGTCATCAAGCATTTTGAAAGCTATGACTTCTGGAGATCTGGCTCTATTTAACACTGGAGGCCATACTGTAAATGCATTTAGAGTCTTAGAAATTTCGTTACGATTCTTTGACGGGGTCTTTCGCATATCTTGAGTATTTTGAAAAAACTATATGGTAAACACATAAACAGTATTCTGAAAAAGTTAAATTACGTCAAAAAAATCAGGGTCAACTTCAAAACGTTTTTTAAGACTTTTTCTCATTACGGAAAGTATGAATAAAATCACGTGACAAATAATGCCAAAAATAAAGTTTAAAATATGTCATAAATAAATCCTTATTTCTTGAAAATAAGATCAGTGACGTGTTTGGAAAATATTATTATGTTTAAACTCTTAAATTAGGTGTGTATTCGTCTCAAAACTTTTCGGCGTAATTTGAGTACTCATTTGGGTATTGGGCAGAAACTCATTTTCTTAATCTGAAGGTCAGTGATGTTTTCAGATTGAGTGTAATGTAAAAAAGTCTTAAAAACTTCTAACGGAACCACTTACGTATCTTTCAAAAATTGATTTAAGCGAATTTTTGGAAAAAAACAGATAACTACTTTTACCAACTTATTCTTCAATTATAACGGTCACGTGATCAATTTTGGGGCTAATAGATGGTATTGGGAAAAAGTTTATAATTTTTTTCTGGATCAGCTGAAGGTTTAATTTTGATTTAAAAAAAATTTTGCAAAAAATAAAGTACTGTATACAGTACAAATTTTCAATAAAAAAAACGCACAAACGTCATTATCATCTTAAAGTTTATCGATACTTATAACTCGGTCTTGTCATTAATGTTTAACGGTGCGTAAAATGCGATTAATGGTGATGTCACATACTTGCCGGAAATCGGTTACGAGTTAAGTTAACTAAAAAAGGCAAAATAAAATTTCGTATTTTTAATCGAGCCTCAGAGCGCCACTAGTGACAATTAGCACAAATAAGTAATAGCCATGTGTTTTTCTAAAAATACAAAACAGTATGTGAACCAGAAATTTTACACACCACAATTTAATTTTCCTATAAAAAGTGGAATTTGAACTGCAAACGCCATTGGAGTTTATAAGCTCAAAACAGTTGTTTGGTGGAACTTTTAAGCTCTTTTACAATTTTAATTTTTACAAACAGTTTTTTATGTGGATAACAAGATGTTTTTAAATCTTGGGTTTTGGCTAGAGCTTTTACTTTTTTGAAATGTGAGAACTTGCTACAGTCCTACCTCTTAAAAGTAGTCTCCTTAACCGGTGAGCACAGCACCTTTATAAGAGTGGTTTGCATATTTTAAATCACTAAATAGTAATAAACATCGTAGAATTGTCTACTTCGAATACTCATTACTAAGTATTTTGCAAGGATGTCAAAAAATGAATTTTTTTTTGGAATCTTTGTTCACTTTAACGGAGGGTTTGATTTTTTTGAGATTTTTTTCAAAATCTTTTACTCTAGACAAATTTAAATCGCTATTGCGTCAATTGAAATTTTGAAAATAGCCACGTTTTTAGAAAGTGTCTTGTCCATGGTTGACACTGCAAAAAAAATTTACATTGTAACTACGGCAGACAGCATATTTTTATCAGAAGTGATATTTCAAAATTTTCGAATTAAGTATTTCACGAAAATATTTTAATTATCAAAAATTAATTCGAGCAATTAAATAATTATAGTCACAGAGTCCACTTGATTAGTATAATCACCAGAAATAACTACCCAGACGTGTACTAAATTGCTTATAGGCGGAAATACCATTTTTTCATGAAAATTGTGATTTTTTCATTCAAAAATCTTTTAAACTAATTTAAAATATTTTTTGATTGATTATATATAAATCAAAATCAGAAAATACGATGAAACATAGGTCAGATCCTTGGCATCCTGATCCAATACCAAAATAATTTGGAACAGCCACTGTGAGCTTATGACGTGATATGCTGTACCTTGCTCTCATGCAGTAAATTTTCTAAAACTAAAAAATCAAAATTCTAAGAATCTCAACATGTCGCGAGCAAAAATATATCGTTTGAGTGCCTTATGCTAAAAAAATTGAAACTCTAACAGCTTGGGCTTTTCGTAATACGGCGCTTGAAAAACCTATATAAGGCTGGCGTGCCTTGGCGTAATTTTTTTTTTCCTGTGCTCTACACGCGTTAATCCTCTTCGACACCTCCTAAGGAGTGGGGTGTCCTGATTTGGGCATCTTCAAGGTCATTTCCCGCCAAACAGCAAAAGGATATTTTCCAAAAAAAGACATTGATACTAACAGAACCAACCTTCGCGTAATTTAAATTAAGGACTGACGATCTGATAAATCCCACCTACGCCGAAACCCTACGCTTTCAAAAAGCCTCCTAAAAAGACCGCAGTTCGGTCGCTACTCCTCTCAATTTCATCCATTTTATTATTTTTTGTGTCAGGCTCCGGAGAAGCCTCGAATAATGCAAAAGCGCTTTAGTTTTTAAAATTTTTGCTTTCAGCGGACAAAAACGCGAAAAAACCAAAAATTAAAATTTTGAAATGATCAGTTGGGAGACTCAGGCAAAAGCTATCTCCCTCCACAGTTTAGAGAGATATGGTTTCGACTCATATTGCATCTGAAAGACAAGACTGTTTAACATAAACTAAACAGCTTTTTCGAAATTTTGCTTCGGCGTCTCTTGTGGGCCATGTCAATTTTTTTATTTTTAGCCAAATTGTTTGAAATGGTAGTTTGGGAGGCTCAGGCAAAAGCTATCTCCTTCCACTTGAAGAGTACAGTTTCGATCATACTGCATCTGAAAGCACAAGACTTGTTTGACAATAACTAGAGAGTTTTTTTCGAAATTTTGCTTTGGCGTCTCTTGGGGGCATATGGCAACTTTCATTTTGGCCTAAATTTTGACAAAATTTAGAAAACCAGAAAAAATGCTTCAAAATAATTTTTCCGTAAATACAAACACTTTTAAGGATTTTGTGCAATTTTTAACTCAGAGCGGTCAAAAGAAACAATGAGCGCACTTTCAATTTAAATTTCAATAAAAATCAATAATTTTTGTTTTCGTTTTTTGGCCGCTGAAAACAAATTTTAAAACCAAAAGCCATTTGCATTTTTGTTAGGTTCTCCGAGCTCAGCAAAAAAACTAATAAAAATGATTAAAATGAAGGATAGGCACGAACTGCGTGTCCTTTTTCAAATTTTTAACCCCACCGCCGCGCAGTGTGGCCTAGTGGGATCAACCCATTACATTCACTGTTATTCAAAATTACCTACCCCCCCGCGCAAGCGTTGGTTCTTGCGTCTACGCCTACTACCATGTTTTGGAAATATCATCACTAGCTTGGCGGCACACCACCCCCCTGACCCTCCTCCCGACACCCACCCAGCGCCAATCAGGACAACCACTCCCTTAAGGGGATCAGTGCATGTCTGATTTGCAATTTTGCAGAGCTAGTTTAAGGAAATCTGAGCTTGAGCAATAATTCAAAAATCCCAATTTGTAGACCTAGCCTTTTCTGTGAAATCGAGGTCAACTCAGATTTTGATGACTACACCATCATCACATAGTCGTAACAGGAGGTCACTTCGCGAAATTTCAAACATCTATCTCCTCGACACATATATCGAATTTGTTCAAATTTTTAACATAACCTGTATAATAGTATACAAACTTGTAGGAGGCTTTTGTTGATAAGTGCTATAATCAAATCTAGAATATGTAAAACCGTTCCAAAATACGGTTTTTGGATTTTTTCATTCGGAAAATTATCTCCTCTTAGGTAATTTCAAAATTTTACTAATTTTTTCAAAGCTAGCTCTAAACAAACAGAACGTGTGTAGGAGTGTTTTTGTCAAATTTCGACCCAACAAAAAATATGAGTTTTTCAAAGTCACGTGGAAAATTTCCGAAAAAAATGTGCTTTCGATTTTTTCGAAAGTAGGCTCAAAAGTTTTAGTGATCAAATTCGAGCTAACGCTGTATTTTTTAACTTCATCTTTTAAAAATATCGAAAAATCGCGAAAGATTTCGAAAAAGTTTTCTGATGATTGGAGTCTACAGTACACTTAACTTATACCCAGTTCATTTGAGAGATTTTGAATGGCCTTTCTTAAAGCCTTTGAGTAACTGAGTCATTACTAATGTCCTTAAGTCAAGCCTTTATAAATCAGACATGACACCCCCTTAAAGACAGGATTTTCCGAGAAAAATTTGGTCTCCTTAAGCGCATTTGAATAACATTTGATAAATTTTGAAAATTTATCCCTATTTTTTCTGATAATCATCAGTTAAACTCGAGATAATCAAATAACAGCTTGGTATCGAGTTTCGCGCCTAAACTGATTTATTTGCTCAGTTGTTGTCTCAGGCGCTAAGGCAGTGAATTAGCTATAATGTGTAAATCGGCTATCAAAATTAGCTAACTGTTAAATCGGCTATATTATACCTATTTTCGAAATGAGTTACTTTTAACCAATAGCCGATTTACTTTGTTCAAATCTTTCAGTGACCGATTTAATCATTTTCGCATTGAATTATTTTGGTAGCCGATCAACATTCAAAAAATAGCCGATTTACTATTTGTATAGTTTATAAGCCAAAGGTAGCCGATCTACGAAAATTTTTGGTCACTGTAGCCGATTTACTATTTAGCCGATTTACTATCTTACCGTCTCAGGCATTCCTGAAATGTTTTAAAACAAAAGGAAATATATGATCTTTTCCGTATTTTCATTTGATTGAAAACTCAGAGTTATATGTATTTGAGATTTATTCAATGATAAATTTTTATTTATTTCAGTTAAATATTTCAAACTGAAAAAAATATTTTTTGAAAGTTTTCAACTGAAAATTAAGCATTGAAGCAATCGCTGCAAATACATTTACTTAAAAGGATCTGATAGCAAATTTTCCTTTGAAAATAAAACTTTTAAAAAAATTTATAAAAAAGTGGTTTTTCACTGGAAAAAATGCTCCGACTCCTTAATCCCCTATGACTCCTTAAAGCGACAGATTTTAAAAACTCAAAATGCGCTTTGAGGAGGTAGGGACTGTAGTGCTTGTTAGTTTTTTCGATTCTGGGATGATCAAAGAAAATAATTTTAATACAAAAACATACAAAAAAAATAAAATCAAATCCTCTTATCAAAGATTTATGTCTGTTTTTTGCAAACACTTTTATTTTCTGTAGAATATGCAATGAACGACCGTTTTTTGACATTTGTCGTCGGAAAATCTATCTCCTCTGAGGTTATATTTTGGAATCCACCCAAATTCCAGCAAAAGCTAGCACAGAACGAATAGAAACTCCTTAGAGAGCGTTTTTTCAAATTTCGACCCCAAACTCAAAGTATACATTTTTGAAGGGCACGTGGAAAAATTTTCAAAGAAAAATGTACTTCGATTTTTTCGAAAGGAGGCTCAAAGGAAAGACACTGATCATAAAGTTGGCTTACGTCATGACGCGTCATGATTATGATGATGTGAATCTACACATATTCCCTCCAGGAGAATATGCGTAGATACGCATCATTCATATGACATTTCTNTCGGGGAAAATCTTTATCTTTCCTCTGAGGTTATATTTTGAATCCACCAAATTCCAGCAAACGCTAGCACAGAACGAATAAGAACCCTTAGAGAGCGTTTTTTCAAATTTCGACCCCAAACTCAAAGTATACATTTTTGAAGGCACGTGCGAAAAATTTTCAAAGAAAAATGTACTTCGATTTTTTCGAAAGGAGCTCAAAGGAAAGACACTGATCATTAAAGTTGGCTTACGTCATGACGCGTTCATGATTATATGATGATGTTGAATCTACACATATTCCCTCCATTTGAGAATATGCGTAGATACGCATCATTGCATATGACATTTCTTGTGTCTGAATTTACCTTTCAGACCCCTTTTATAAACTGCACATTTCACAATAAAGGAGGCTTTCTGGGTTTTCACCAGAGCCTCACACACAGACATATTTCATCTTTCTTAGTGGAGCCCAACCACAACTAACTTGGAATGTGCGTTTTTTTGCGTTAACAAGAGAAGTTTTTACAGAAAACGTTATATATTTAATAAAAATTTATTTTATTTCGTTGAAAACGGATTTCAACAGTATTTATGAAAAAAAGTGAAAAAGGTGAGGGTTTCTCTAATTTGATTTGTATTCAAATGAGTAACGAAACGGTTGAGTTATTAATAAAACATTTTCTAGCGAGAATAAAACTGAAAAACTTTTGAGGTAGGGGTTAAATCCATGAGAACCTCCAGTTGACAAATTATATTATTTTGAGTGAGACAATTATTGATGTGATAGATTTAAATATCTTGCCAGAAACAAGGCCAGAGAAATGTGGGGATCAAGGTGTCCCGGAAATAAAGCAACGGTAGAGAAAATTGCCGCAAAACGAGAAAACGACAAGTATTTGGATGAAATGTAGGGAACGAGGTATCCCGGATAAGCTTGACAAAAATTTTATATTGGGAGGAATAAATTCCCAAAGAATATGTTGATAAATCAGAAATCGCGGGAAATAGCGNCTATTGATTCTCCTATTTGGCTACGCATTCTAAGCAAAGTGTGATAAAGGGATAATACTACAAATTCAATAAATACAAAAAACTACTTACTCGTGCATCTGGTCTCAGACAGGACTCAAATTCTCTTTTTTTATTTTAAGAATTTCATTTAAATTTTGATATAATTTTTTAAGAACAATATATATAGACATATTATTATGCCCAGCAGCACTTCCAGAAGTCAAAAATTTCATTAAGTGGTTAAAATTCATTTCCGAAAATTAGATTATCATCTGGCTTCGAAAATACAAATCGCGCTGTGATATGAATGTATTTTGCGCGCCGTGAGTTCTTTCCAAAACAAATATTTTGTGGCCCTTCTATTTACTTGGCAAACACAGATGTCGGCTGAAATAGTCTGAATCAAATAGGGCTAACCCAGTCCAACACAACCCCTCACACCAGGGTTTACAAAAAGAATTAATTAGTCTGAAAATGGCGGATTCGATCATGTTTAGAGCCATATTTCTAAAATCGAACTCAACAACAAGATCTCCAATTTAAGATGCAGTTAAAATTTTTTTAAAAGACCCGATATTCAAAAATAACAGCTAAAATTTTTGTTTTCAATCTTTCTTTTTGATCAATCGCGCTGCTCATCGTCCATTTATGAGAAAACGGGAAAATAGATTGAAAATCGAAAAAAAATTGTGAAAGCCAAGGTGTTAATAAGTGCGAATAGAGAATAAAGTGTTTTTAAACGGGGGTGCTTTAAGTGCCCAAAATTTGTTCGTCGTGCTTGACCCCATTTCACACCTGTTATTTTTTTCTAAGCCATTTTGATAGTTATAAATTACCGAGTGCCCACTTTTTGGGCACTTAANATATAAATTTTATATTTTTAAAAAAATCTCAATTAAATTTTGGGTGTTAACCCTTGGAAGCTCAGCACCACTTTAGTGGTGCTGAAAATTTTGAATTCGCTGAAATCGGATAAAAAAAAGTCCTGGAAATTTTTTGATCAAACTCAACATAGAGTTTGCCACGAGGAATTCAAAAATGGCAGTTTAAATTTTCTAGGACTTCTCGTTCAAAAATTATTTTATCTTACTTTTTTAGAGAATTTCTTTCAAAAAACTCTAAAATGCGTGCTGATCAAACAGTTTAAACGATAGATAAAATTTGAGGAACTGAGGTTTTAGGAAAGTCTTTTGAGTATCTTTCAAAGAAAAAAAATTTCCACCATCGGAACACTTTTTATTTTTTCGTGAGTGATTTTTCAATTTTTGAGAAAAATTCGGAATAAAATATGCTTCGATTTTTCGACAGTGGGTTCAAATGAAAGCTAAGGCAACACTGATCAGAAAGTTGGCTTACCTCGAGATAATATTTCGAAGTCTTAGCGGTTAAATTATAACAAACGTTGTTTTATATCTTTATTTTGATCACTCGCGCTGCTGATCGTCTATTTATGAGAAAACGGGAAGAAAGATTGAAAATCGAAAAAAAATTGTGAAAGCCAAGGTCCTAATGAGTGCGCATATTGAAAGTAATGTTTTTGAAAATATTCCTGTTTTCAATGAGAAGTAAGTAATCAAAGTCCAATCTTTGCAGCTTAGTTTTGGCCGATTAAGATAAAAAATTTAAAATCTAATTGATTACCTCGCTAAGTTGGACTATCCTTACAAAATAAAGATCATTCACGGCTTTTTATAAAATGTAGTTAATCCGTAATGAAGGCTTAAAGTCGCCCCACTTTAGTGGTGCATGAGCCTCTGCCGAATAAAACAATTTGGAGCTTCCAAGGGTTAAAGGCTTCTTTTTCTCAAAGTCAGGATATTTTTTAATATTTAAACGCAATTAAAAGTCTATTTGTTTGCCTAAAAAGCTGTCTTCTCTGTTTTTCATGGAAAAAAATTTTGGATTGAGGAAATTTTTTCATATGGATAATAATTTTCCCACTCACTAGCGCATGACACTCGAAAATACCGGAAGTTTATTAATATCGCCTTCAAAAAAAAATCTCACATCGGGTCAAGTTGGAAATGGAGTTATAATGAAGAGTGGTTTTTGATATTTTCACAAATACTTAGGTGTTAAGAATGAACAATTTTATTAAAT
>SCLH01002091.1:4113-75478 GCA_004367855.1 Oikopleura vanhoeffeni
CAGTTTGAGCTTATAAGAATGTTATCGGATAAGTTGTTTTTAAAAGCCGAATTAAATAAAAAAAATTGACTTAAAAACTAGTAAAGAAGGACCAGGAGCCCCCGTAATTGATATGCGCCGCATATGCGCAAATTCAGCGATCAAGGGCCTCCTTTATGGGGTCCATGGATCGGCAAACTGAAATATTTCGCTGGGCCAGGGCGAACTGGGCGACTTTTATTTGGAAATTTTGCTGGGCCAGGGCGGGGCGAGGGCGAAGATTTTTTTCGCCCGGGCGAATTTCGAGTTTGTAAATGTCTGGACCAACAGGGCGATCACTATTTGCTGGGCCACGATTTTGCCGATCCCTGATGGGGTCTACCATTTTCATCGATAATTTTTTCGGTGGAAGTTTTTAAAAACCCTATCTTTAACTATAGAGGCATTATTTTTAATGAAAATTTCCAAAATATGTTCCAATTGTTTTGAAATTTTTAATTTTGCATTGACTTTAATAAAATTATGAAAGTGTATTTCTGACAGAGTTTGTGATATCAACACCCCCATATTTCGACTGTATACATTTTTATTTTTTTATAAGAGATGTTTTAACGCCTACGCAATTTTCATAGCAAAATATAGGAGATAAAAGTCGACCAAATAAATTGTCGATGTTAATGGTATACCTCCTCCCTTATATATCTATTACGGGGGCTCCTGGTCATTTTTTACTAGATTTTAAGCAACATTTTTAAATAATTCGGCTTTTGAAAACAACTTATCCGATCACATTCTTAGATAGCTCAAACTGAGCACAAATATCTTGTTAATAATAAAAAAATTGGTGCAAATCCGACTATTTTCCCAATTTTTTCTAGGAAAAAACAATAATTAAACAATTTCAGAAAATAATAAAAAAAAGTCCGATTAACCAATTTTTTCATTTTATTATTCACAAGATATTCTTGCTCAGTTTGAGCGATCTAGGAATGTAATCGGATAAGTTGTTTTCAAAAGCCGAACTTTTAAAAAATGATTACTAAAAATCTAGTAAAAACCGACCAGGTGCCCCCCGTAATAGATATGTTTTACTTTGGCTCATAGAAATCATAAATAATCAAAATAATTAATTTGTTCAGGATAGATTGGAGCTCAAATTATTTTGATATTTTAGTGAACAGAAGTTTGAAGTCATATTTTTTAAAAGGGATAGCTTGCCATATTTCGAAACTGTATTTTATACATTTTGAAAAATGAACCTGATTTACCGGATTAACACTAACTGAAGATATAGAATATTCATTAAGTAATTGAACAGTTATTAGGCATTTATTGTGTGATTTCAACACTTCTTAAAATATAAGATTTGGTAGTTTTCAGTTAACGCTACGTATTTTTATTTTAAAAAAAATCGATTCAGCGTAACTAAGGCAGGATTTTGATTAGCTTATTTTTAAACCTTATATGATTTAAACTTAGTTGCAAACCAATAAAATGAATTTGGGCTGTCAAAGTTGCATATCATAAGATATATCTCAGATATATTTATTGATATACGCAGAAGTTAATAGTGAGATTATACTTCAAATCGGATTTGGCAAAAAACTCTTCATAATTTTCTTAAATAAGAATTTTTTCAATCATTTATAATTTCAATAATTAAAAATTTCAAATAAATTTCAAAAAATTTTCATCATTTTCAAAAATGTTTCTTAATTGAATTTTTTTCAATTTTCAAACTTTTTTGAAATTTTCGCAGAATTGTCAAATTTTCAAATGTAAATATCACTATTAACCCAACTTATTTAAATAAATAATTATAATAATGATTTATAATTATTTTTTATTATTTAAAACAAATTAATTCTGCAGATCACAGAACTAATAGGAACTTTTTTTAGAAATTTATTAATATAAATTCATTAAACAAGACAAAGTCATCATGAAGAACTCTCGGTTGAACAATCTGGGGCAATGACCGGCCCTTTTATCCCATCGTAATCCTCAAGCGTTCGCTAAAATAAAAAATCATCAAATTTGGAAAATAGCGCCAGAGAGCAAAATGCTCCAAATTGACACGAAGTGATAATTAAGTGTACTAAAAACCCAGTCATCGAAAAATTTTTCTCGAAATATTCGCATTTTTTCAATTTTTCTCTAAGTATTTTTTAAAAGATGAAGTTAAAAAATAACGTTTGCTCGAATTTGACCACTAAAAACTTCAAAATAATCGACTTGACAGTAAGCCACTTTATCATCAGTGTTTACTGACTTTCTTTGGGCTACTTTTCGGAAAAATCAAAGCAACTTTTTTTATCGAAAATTTTTTCACAAATGTTCTGGAGAATACTTAATACAAATTTGAGCCATTTTGCATATATCTTCGGAGGAGATAGATTTTGAAGTCTGAAATTGTGAAAAATCCTCCGTTATTTGGCGTTCTAGAATTGTTTAGTCGCCGGATCAATAAAAGCTCGCCTTAAAAGATTGAAATGCTACCGTTACGTGATCTGTGACAATTAAAACTCAATTTGATATACGGTCTGGGAGGAGATAGATTTTGCAGTTTGGAAAATGTCATCTTGTTACGATACTGTACCTATTGGTGTAATGGTCAAAAATAATTTGTGATCTACTTTTTCGCAAGATTGAGGATAGATCTACAAATCAGCATTTTCGGTTTTTCTCATAAGCTTTTAGTTTTCAGAATATATCACCGTGAATATGTCAAATCTGCCAGATATACTTTTAAGGGGGTACTGGTCGCTGGAATTGACTTTTCCGGATGAGAAATTAGCCTAACCGAAAATTTATGGGACAATTAAGATTAGCCATGTTGTAGATCTACCCTTAATCTTGTCAAAATCATTGCTCAATGACTTTTTGTTCCCATTCACTCTGAGATACGTTACCAGTACAAAGTGTCCCTCGACCAAATTTTAAAATCTATCTCCTCCCAGGATTTATTTAGAAAGCAACTCAAATTATAACATTTGTATTGAAAACGACCTGGCTGGATCAGAGTCCAACATAATATTTTTGTATGAGAAAAATAAGATCAATTTTAAGTATATTTACGCAATAACTTTGACTTTTGATATTTCAAGATCAATAATTGTCAGTCATATTTAACTGTCTCATTTAACGATTTTCAGTAATAAATATTAACAAATTAGCTTTCATTTGTTTTTACCTCGTGACGGGTAGAATTCAAGTGATGGTTAAGTTGAGCTTCACTATTCATAATACAATCGCACGGTTTGCATTTATATCTTCCCTAGAAATAAATTTAAAGCTGAAATTTTGAGATAATTTTTTTTTGAATAATAAAGTAGATTTTTCGAAAGTTTGACACTTTTCTGCTAAATTATGTTTTATCATCAATTACAGAGGGTGCGGCGTATATTTGGAACCCACGCAACAACCTACGTAAGCCTTCGCAAAAACCTACGCACTGGAAAAATAAATGTATTCGTTCCTTTCCAACTATACGCCGCAGTGCGGCGGCCGCACCCCCTGTATAAACATAACTTTGGCAAAGGTATGAAATTGATATTTAGCTAACTTGAAATTTCACATTTATGAAGGTTTTAACATTGGATTTTTCCGACTAGTTTCGTTTTTGTTATTAAAACATTATGAAGGTGATGTTTTTTAGGCGTTTTTGGTTTATTTTGAAGAATTTAAGCTGTGAAAAACTGAATTTCAAATTAATTTTTAAGCCTACTTTTCAGGAATCAAAGTTCTTTTATTTTGAATTTTTTCATGGGTCCTCAAAAATATATTTAGAGTTTGAGGCTTAAATTGGAAAAAAATCAAAATTAAGGTTTTTTTGTGTAATCGACCTTTCAAGAATATTGGAATGATTTTAGTACACATGTTTTTGCCTAAAAGATAACTTTTCAAATTATTGCCTAAAACGATGATTTTCTATACTCCAGCGAAAATATCGAAATTAATTTCTGCTTCAAGTTATGTAAAAAAATTTAGAAAATTTTAACAAAACCCTCAGGAGGAGATAGTTTTTTAACTTTGGTTGAGCTCTTGTGTTGCTTATGTGTAAAGAAGAATGCTTACAAAAAAAAATAACCTTTTTTCTGAGCTAAGAATGGTAAGTCGTAAAACCTCATCTGATGAGTATCCCTGAATAAATTTCTGGCAATTTTTTAATCGAGAAAACTAAATTCCAGCGACCTAATAAGGTCAGCCAGACAAAACCTTTTTTCCCTACGGTAGGTGATATTTTGATATGTTCTAAAAATCATGAATAAAATTGATTTTTCTAGATTTTTTTTAAATAGCACAAGGAAAGTATTCAAAAACGCAAAATTGCTATCCTTTGGCATGGAATTTCTTGAATTAATTTGAGAGTAATAAATACTTAGTAATTACAAGCCAAGAATGGTACATTATTTTCACCCAAAATTTTTTCACAGGCATATTCGTCACGAAACCTAAAAGTACTCCAAAAATCAATTAAATCTGATTTGGTCGAATTTGGTCGAATTTTGTCTGGCTTACCTCACCATAGAAGCACATTTAATATCCTGAGGGTCATGAAAAAACTAATTTTTTTCACAATACTATGGTCATCAAAATTTGAGTTTTAGTCGTTAAAAATTAGGAAGAAATTCAAAATAAAATTTTGAAATATGATGGTTACTTACAACTTCCCGTTTTTTGCCCTGTTCAGCTTTCTTATCAATTAAGCCAAGTTCAACCATTTTGTGTTTTGTAGATTTCATATGTGACTGTAACTGTTGAATTGAGTTAAGATACAGGCAACATGTTTTACAGTATAATTCCTTTTCATCAATTTCATTCTTTTTTATTTCATTCACTTTTTCGATATATTTGGGTAGCGGGTAGGGCAATTTTGTGAGTAAAGAAGACACCAATCTGAAAATTATTCATTACGTTGAATTTTTCGTCTACTTTTCAGAAAATTAAAAAAAAATATTTTTGTTCTCATAATTTTTAGCTCCTCGCTGTTTAAGCATGGATACAAATGCGCTTTTAACTTTTGCGGCTACAAATGCTCGCAACATTTTATATTGACTGGCTGTCAGGCGAAACAAGTTTTGACAAACAAAATAACTGTCTAACAGACAGTGTCTATCGTGAATTTCAATTGATGGGGAAAAATTTTTGTTAAAATAATTTTTCGTCATAATTGTTAAAGAGAGAAACTTGTTTTTCGTCAGATTTGTAATTATTAATACGAACTTTCTACACAGCGTGAATTTTAAAAAAGCTTAAATTACATGTATGAAAAAATAGAAAACATTTATAAATTTGGGATTTTTCTTGCCTTTTTCCAGCAATCTAGGGTTTTAATTAAAAAAAATGATAATATTTCAAGTATCACTTTGACATTCAACATATTAATCGTGTTTTTTCTCGTCTTAAAACTGTGAAATCACTTTCTTTGAAACAGCTGATAATGCGAAACGTTGAAGAGAATTAATCATTTTGGCTTAATTTTACAGTCAAAACAACTCCCTTCAATAAACAAGTGATCAATAATTTCTTTTATATATTGTGAAGCAAGATTTTCCTGTCATAAATAAAAAATGAAAAATAAAATAAAAAAACTTACTTTTTATTCTTTAAAAGTTTGAGAGGATTTTTGGATCGTTCTGTTCTTTTTTGAATATAATTACTAGGAATCATCTGTATTTTTTGATAAGGATTTTGTTGGGGCGTAAAAGTGGGTTGCAAAATGATATTATGCCCAAATTGTGGCTGTAATTGAACTCCAGGATAATATCCTCCAGGAGCCGCCGGGAAGTGCTGCTGTCCCATCATCGGCAAATGATATACCACTGGCGGTGGTGGAAAATTTATCTGATTAGGTGGATTTGGCCGCTGCATTTTGTGGTTTTTTTTCTGTGGTTTCTTTTCAATTTCTCTGAATCTGTTTGCGGGTCTAGAAAGAACTCTAAGCCTAATAAGTAAAAATTATCGCGAATTACTTATTTACAATCTGTTGAAGTTTACACCTTTGATCAAGTTTTACTAACGGAGCAAATAAACGGATATTTAAATTTATTACTTTTTCAAAAACGAATAAATCAAACAAATGTCGCATTGCCATAGTCTCAATTTTGAGTACCAATTAGCAAACTTAACTGAGCCCAGATTCAACTTATGAATACGTTAATTATTAACAATTAAATCGTTTAATCTATTTGATTTTCCGTCACAGTCCTTGCTTCCTAACTGGTACACCCACCAGTTTATTTAAAAATTTTCATATTTTGACATTAAAAATATTTTTTAAATACAAACTAAACTATTTGAAAATTCTAAATTCTTAGGTAAAAAATCTCACTTAAAAATTGCAAATTCTAGATCTCAAAAAAGTCTACTTTACATTTTTAAGTTTATTTCTGTTAAATCTTGAAAATGATAAATTATTATCATTGATAATAAATCGAAACTAGTAGAAAAATGTGGTATTATTGGAATTTAATTGAAGCNTACGTTAATTATTAACAATTAAATCGTTTAATCTATTTGATTTTCCGTCACAGTCCTTGCTTCCTAACTGGTACACCCATCAGTTTATTTAAAAATTTTCATATTTTGACATTAAAAATATTTTTTAAATACAAACTAAACTATTTGAAAATTCTAAATTCTTAGGTAAAAAATCTCACTTAAAAATTGCAAATTCTAGATCTCAAAAAAGTCTACTTTACATTTTTAAGTGTATTTCTGTTAAATCTTGAAAATGATAATAAATCGAAAATAGTAGAAAAATGTGGTATTATTGGAATTTAATTGAAGCAGAGAAACAAAGAATATATTTCCCGAACAACCGTCTGCCAATCAACACTTTTTATAAACTTATCAGTGTACATCGGACTGAAGAGAGTCTGAAGTTTTTGCAAAAATGCGATGATTAGAATTTGACGCCCAAATTTCAAGAGGACGCTCAAAAAAACGTTCAAAAGTTAGGTCTAAAACCAGCAGAATTATTCAGAATGAAGAAGAGAAAATTATTAGAAGAGAAAAATAAAAAACTTGAAATTTTAAAAAATGTAAAATTTGAATTTGAAAGTCTATCTAATCAAATTCAAAAATTCTTGCCTGACATTTACATTCACCGCCAATTTATTAATTTTTTAAAAAACTTAGCGAAAAAATCTGTACTAAAATCAGATATGATCAGAGATCAAAAATTGCGTAGGTTGAGCTATGATAAGAAAACCGATTATAATCGGATTCAAGTTCATAACAGAACAAATTTCACAATTCCAAGAGAAGTCATAGAAATTTTAGAGCTTGGCAAAAATGGGGGTTTGGGAAGCGACAAAGATTTGTCTCCGTCTGTGATCACAGAACTAGACAAACTTTTCGAGGTATTTGAGAAAGAAGCTCGAAAAAATGAAATCAAAGAAATTGACATAGCAGGCATTAAAGCCAACCCTATTTTAAACGGTATCAACATAGCTAATTCAAAAACTTATGATCCGCGAATAAAAACCCTCAATTTTTTCATTAGGGACAATCCAGAGTTAGTTTTATTATCGGTAGACAAACAAGCTGATCTTATTTTTCTCACAAAAACACAAGATCATGAAAAGCTCGAATCTTTATTGAATCAAAACATCAAAAAAGTACAAAATTTAAAAAGTACGATTTTGGAAACTATTTTGCAAGATTTCCGGAAACTTTTAACAAAAACTTCTTCTGGGTGTCTTCCAATTTGGAAAATCCGTACATTTTTTCCAGCAAATTCACTAAGCTCATTTTACGGGACAGTAAATTACACAAGAGTTCTGAACCCCTTACGAGCATTGCGACATCTTATGACAGCCTAGTCAATAATGTGGAAAATTGTTAATAAACTGATATAAATGAATTTTCTCTAAAATACCAAAGATTTTAAGCAAAATTTTTTAGAAAAAAGCACAAATTTTGACCCGAAAATTCAATAAGTAATAACGATCGGCATACAGCAAATGATTCACACATTAATGCCCTGTACGATGCGTCCTTTTAATCTTGAACGAAATTTACTCGATCCAAAAAGGATTTTAAATTTCAAAGATAAAATGGAAAAAACATTTCCTGCTCCAACAGAGAAGATTTTCGAACAATTTTTGATAAAAATTTTAATAGATAAATAGGAGTATTCGAACCAACGTACGGTTTGACATGGGTAGAAGTCTGAGTCAACCTGAGTAAGCATTTTGTCGGTAATATTAGAGAAAAATCGTAAAAAAAATATATTGAACATAAAAAAATTATATTTTACTCAGTTGCCGAATGACTTACAGCTGTTTACCCACTTAAAGCCCCCAGTAAAGTCCCCCTGACCACTTAAAACCCCCCTTTTTGGGCATATTTGATTTTTCCGATGACCTGTGACCACTTAAACCCCAAAAAAATTTTTTATAATAATATAAAAAAAAAATTTTAGGAAAATTTTTATTACTCTTACTAACTCTTCAACAGCTATTGACATAATTCAAATTATAATATAGATATTTTGATTGAAATCAGATATAGCAGTCAGTTCGGCGTGCTCACATTGAGGCTCAATTTCTTATATCCTAATCAAGGTCGAGACATATTTTTTTTGCGAATAAAAATATTTCGAAATTTTTCAAAAAACATTTTCGAGAGATAATAAGAAGTTAAAGTCCAGAAAGCAAGAAGATATTATATAGATTATATAGATAAGAAATATTTATCAACTACACTTTTTCTTGTCAAATAGATGATGAGATAGACCACACTATTTTTTTTAGTGCATCTCGCTTATTATCAATATTTTATCGTTAATTTGCACTTTTCATGTTAGTTTAATGAAATCTCTTAGAGAGAGACGGATAGTAATCTGGTTACAATATATTCAATCCCGCCTCATAAATATTCTAGGGCAGTTGTGAAAAATCCTTGAGGATACTCGTTTATAGGTCTAGCCTTCGCCTAACGATTCCATATCTCGAAACTTAACATTGTTACATCACCTAATTCCAACTCTATCAGGAACACTAAACAGTTTTTTAAAAATCTATCTTCTTTTAGACCCACACATAACAAAGCGTCTTAAAATTAACACATAGTACGGGAAAGAGTGAGGTCACTAATATGTTTGGCCCCATTTTTTAATTTCGCTCAGAATTTTTCTAGAATCTCTTTGAACGCCGGATTTTTACAATTTTTCGTCTTCAAGTGACTACCCTCCATCTGCTAGAATGGATGTCAGAATAAGACCGTCTTTTCGACTTAGGTAGATAAATATAGTGTCGTCACTATGTTTTGCTCGATTTTTTTTGAAATTCACATAGATTCTAGAAATATGACTATAAAGTAAACCGGAAATGAAAAGTCGAAAAACTTGTCTGATGGGACAAAAGTACCACCAAAATTGAAGCTGAGATTTCACTGATCAAAAGTTGGCTTACAGCTAATCAAATTCTACCCCAATCAAGCGTCAAAAATTCGATAATTAGTTTAAACATTTTTGCTTAAAATAATGAATTTCTAGAATTCGATAAGACAATTTCCAAATAATTTTAATGCTACATGCATCGTTTTCGGCTGGGTCCATATTCACCAATAAATGTTCAATCATCATGGAATACCCGCAGTTTTATTGTGGGTTAAGCAAAAAAAATATCGAATAATTGAAAAATTCTAGATTTTGTTCTAGATTGTTTTGAAAAAAAATAATGCCATCATGAGATTCCTTGGGTCAACTTTTAGTCATAACCGATATTAATGTATCATAAATTAATTCTATAAAGGGCTCAAAAAATTAGGACGCCCACACCCCGTAAGATACTAAATTCAATTTTATTAAAAAAATAAAGTCAGATATCTAGAATTAAACCATTCTCAGAATTTTTTCTCAGCCCAAAACGCTTTTGACCCTTATAACCCCTGGCCTGTGACAACCTTAACACCCCCCCCTGGCCTATGACCACTTAAAGCCCCCCTGACCAGTTAAAACCCCCTTTGTTGGCAAAAGTTCTAGGGGGCTTTAAGTGGTAAACCAGCTGTATGTCTAACTTATCAACAAAGTCGCTGTCAGAGTTTTATGAAAGAATAAATAATTTCGATAAGTCATTAAATTTCACTGCTGATTACATGTCAGAAAATTGCATAACATTTGGATGACATCTTATACAAAAGTGACAGTTCTAGAATTTAAAAATACCGAAAAATGGCCTAACACTGTGGATGAACAACTTTGAACAATTCATTTCGAGCCAAAAATACAAAAAGGCGCTATTCTCACAAATTTACATCGTGAATTTGACGCCAGTAGCTCCAAAGAAATTTTTATGGAACCCTTGAGGAATTGAAAGAATTACGGTCGGATTCTTATCTAGCGCTCTCGTTAATAGTAAAATAATTATTCTTGCCGAATAGTGAAAAACCGGAGAGAAAACCGACAAACCATCAAATTGTCTAGAATATCAATGCCCCTCATAGAGCATAGTATTTGCGATTTAACCAGAAATGTCTAATGCTTCTGATTTCGAGTGAATGTAGCTTATTTAAGTTATAAAATACATAAATTTTTCTTTTTCGCATCTGGTAACCGGAACAGATGTTTTTGAAAGTCTAATGTTTCTTACTGTTATAATGTCCTTGTGCAAGAGAATTAATAGGACAAACCTAGAATGCTTAAACGCGCATAAGAGAACATCAAATGCCTTCTTCGTATTCAAATATAATTGACACATATTAGAATGTGAAAAATACAAAATGAGAGCCAACATTTTTATCGATAAAAGTCTTCAAAATTTCACTAGCCAGCAAAAGCCAAATTTGAGTTTTTCAAAACGATTCAAATTGTAGACAAAAGGGTTTAGGCATAAAAAAGACCGTGAAAGAATGAAGCTTTTTCTGATAGAACGTCAAAACCTTCTCTGAATGATCAATTTGACCAATATGCTTTCAAGCTCTTTTGACGCTTTGAATTGCACTACCATGCATTTAAAATACGTATTTTTAAATACAAACTAATCTATTTGAAAATTCTTAATTCTTAGGTAAAAATCTCACTTAAAAATTGCAAATTCTAGATCTCAAAAATCACTTTACATTTTTAAGTTATTTTCTGTTAACTCTTGAAAATGATAATAAATCGAAACTAGTAGAAAATGTGGTATTATTGGGAATCAAACTACAATAGCTTGAAAAATTCAGTAATCTTTTTTTCTAAATTTTGATGCATTTTTTTGATTTACCGCCTACGCGCATTTTCAATCAAAAGTAATCATAATTTTAGTTCTGAAAATAGCTTGAATTTTTTATAATATCAACTTATTTACACTGTAATAATATAACAGGTTATTTTTGTTTAAGAACAGCAACGGCACGTTTTAAAACACTTACAGACAAAGACATTCAATTTTTAGATGATGTTTGTGAGAGTGTTGGTTTGTTGTGACAACATTTAATCGAGTAATCATATTCAAGTGTGGGACTAAGCTGGAATTAGTGAATGCTTCCATTTTATATAGAGTTTAGCAAATAGGGTTTATTCAGAGACTGGCTGAACGATATTACAAAGGACCACGTGGCTGTGGTTTTATTACAAATGCAGTTGAGTTGAACTGGCTTTGTGAGGAAAACATAGATAAACCTTAGAGTTAGGTTTTTTTGTTCACCAAACCAATGGATCCGGGTATCTAATCCTTTGGCGGAAGTTTAAAATTTTGTATTTGAATGTTTATTAAATGTTCTTGGTAATTCGAATTTTTTGCATCATAATAAAACATTAAAAAAATCTTATTTTTTTGGCTCGTTTTTTCACTTATCAATTTATTTTTCTAAGACGAATATGTTTCACAACGTAACAATGAGAGTAAAAGTCGTGATAATTGCTACGTTGTAGCAACCTGTGAATGACTTTACAGTAAAGTCTATACTTCTATAAGTCTAGACTCCTGAGTCTAATCAGATAAATTTTTTGGGTGAACTTTTCAAAAATAATGCAATTTGCGTAGTTTCTCGAATGGCTTATCCTGCGAGATTTGACAATACCTTTTGAATTTGATAACGTAATCTATTTTTAAGTAAGTTAACAGTTTTCAATAAATATATCTCTGTACTCACTCGAAATAGTATAGATATCTCGTTTGCCCGAGTACTTGACGTTGACGAACGCTCGAGTCTACGACTCGTTGATACTAACCCTAAACGATCAGTTCAAGTAAACGACTCTTTAAGTTAGACGACTCATTTCATACCTAGTTCAACAATTGTATGGTTTACAGACGTTGTGAGTTAAACCAATCGTTTATCCTAACGTTGTTCTGCGCGGTTTCAGTATAAAATAATATCAAGCGTACTAATTGTTGACTAATCAATGGTTTCAATGCAAAATTTGACTTTTAATAATACTTAAAGTAGCAAATTCAATTTTTCATCTTTCAAATAATGCATATTTTGGTCATGCTTTTGCAAAAGAGTAGATTTTCCTCCAAAATTTAATCATTATGTAAAATGTTCCGGTGTTGGCGAGTTGATCATATAAAAGTCAAGTGGTCTGGAAATCAACCCAGGTGAAGAGTCATGAACTAGTTACGTCACACGGCGTTCATCTTAGTCAGAATACCCGTAAATGGTCCCTAAAGGGAGTGGTTGTCGCTGATAGGCGCTGTTTTTTAAAGTTTTAATACATGGTTTCTTGATGAACTGGTAAAAGGTTGTAGTGAAAAACCTTTTTGGAAGCGTTGCAATAACAAGCCTGGAAAGATAATATAGTACTAGTTGTAGTCTGATACAATTTAACCTACGCTCACGGTCACTCACCATGAAAAAGCCTCACAAAAAAACACTAAAATACTTACTCCTCCTGCAATTTACATCAATTTTTTCTTATTTTCTTGAGTCAAGTTCCAGAGAGGCAATATCAACAATAATTAAGCCTGTTCAATTATAATTTCGGGTTTTAACAGAAAAAAATGCAGAAAAACCAAAAAAAAAGATAAAAATTGGTCGAAAGAAAATTACTTCAAAAGCAAATTTTGCAAAAAAGGGCTTTTGATTATTGTTGACTATTGCTTTCTGGAACTTGACATAAAAAATTAGTAAAAATTGATGTTATTATAGAGGATAAGCTTTTCAGTGTTCAAATATCGAAAAATTTGCAACCTTCATATGCCTCAGAACGAAGTCTGATCAAAATTTCGTAAAAAACGCTCTAGATTATTTTAAACCTAGTTTGAGCTTTTTTAAGATAAAGAGTTAATCATTTTGATTTTCAAAATTCGGATAGTCTTAATAATAAAAATAAGTTTAAGGAGGGCGTGAAAAAACGAAGAAATCACACTACGGAGTGCAACTTTTTTAATTGGCGCTTGATAGTTCTTCCAAAGTCATTGGTAACTCCGTCACAAAATTTCCATGTAACCTTAATACTGTCAAAGCGATGGTAAAAACCAGGATTTTTTGAAAGGAGCACACGCGTAAATACAATTTGACTCTATATTGCAGCCAAATTGTATACGGGGCATCTTTTGAAGCCTAAGCGGGCAAATTTTTTCTATCTGAGATTAAATTTTCTACAGTTTTGAAAGATTCTTCGTTAATCTTTCAAAGCGGTCATATATAATTAAGCATGACATGCCAAATTTCAACAAAATAAGAGTGTTTTTGATAAATTTTCTCATTTTAATTTTGGGCCTGAATGAAACCAGCTGTTTTTTTCTTCTTCTTTTTTTCGTTATAACTTGCATGAATTTCGGCACTTTTGATATCGATTTTCATATCTCGCTTACTTTGGTAGATCATCATACAGGCCTTCATTATTGAATTTTTTTGGTACTTTCTCGTCAGTATACGAATCTTCCATTCAAACCCATTTTCTTCATTAATTGAGAAATAAAAATTCATCGAATAATATTTTCACATTTGTAACATAAAAGAATACAGGGCTTGAATTAACTACACTTGTTTGTGTTAAAAATTTTTATATGATTTACTTCAATGATTTTGAACACATGACAATGCTTTAGACAATTGTACTGCTAAGTTGTGAAATATCATGGAAGACTATCAGCAGAAGTTCAACAAATTAATCTGTAAACTTCTTTGAGAAAGTTTCCTTCCCTTAGCTAATTGTCGGTGACATTCTGAGATCTTGAACTGAGCCTCGTGATAACCTCTTTTCGCTCAGCTGCGCACTAGCGCTTTTATAAATTTTCGCGGCTTTTGCGCTGCCTTCAAAATTGACATAACGTTTTTTGAGAAAACTCGCATACCGTAGGCAAAAAATAAGATTTGTCCGACCTTACTTTAATTCCAGGTATTTGGAGATAATTAAATGTTGTATGTAAAATTGATCGTCATGTTCATAATAAACATGTTACTGCCATCTTCACGCTAATTATATAATTTGGTGTATCGCCCGCAATGAACGCACAATATATCGCTACATTATACAGGGGGGCGGTGTACATTTGTTATATGGTTTGGTCCGTTTTGGGTTAAATAAACGGTAGAGTAGAGATTTTATAATCTTGCTAAAGAAATATATAGATTGAGTCAATTGTATTTAACACGATACATTAACTTGGGCATATACATTGTTATTTCTGAAAACTTGAAGCGGAACTTCAAACAATATTCGGCGTAGAACGTTTGCGATTTATTTTCAAAAATAATTGCTGGAAAAAACTTTTTTGGAGATTTTCGCCAAAATTTCGTGTCATTATAACGTTAATAGACATATGAATTAACTTGATTGACACATGAAATGACTTGAATTAATATTGCCTATTAACCAGATTTTTTATTGAATAAATGGATGTTTATTTGCAATTTTAAAATTGGTCAGAAGCTAAATTTTTACCAATTTTCTTTTCAAAATTTCTGAGAGAAAAACAGCTTTATTTGGAAAACGGACAATATTTGTTTTTTTTCTCTAAATTTTTCTGAGTCATTTGTCACGCCGCATAAACTGAATTGGCTCCGAACTTAAAATCAAATTTTAAGAAATTCCAAATAACAATCTTTTACAAGTTTCCGTAGTTTTTTTGTTTTTGATTGGTTTTTAATTACTTGAAATGGATCTTTATATGCATACACAGACGTGGCTGCATACATTTATTTCATACCACGTGACTCTCGAAGTGATTTCGGACCAATATAATGGCTGAGAACTTTTCGGCGTTTCCGTGAAACCAGGGATGGCGTAACGAGCTAAAATAATCTGCTCGGAAATAAGACCGAGCAGGTCCGAGCATACCGATGAGAATCGGTCTTTTTTTCCGATCGATCCGAAATTGAACTCATGTTCTCATAAGAATATATAAGTTTCGAAATCCTTAAATTTTAATATTCTCTAGCTTTCCTGATTAAAAAAAAAATTTTTCAACAAAATCTCCATTTAAATTATATTATTTTGGAGATTCAGATGAATATAAGGGCAGGGCGTAAAAGTAAGAAATAATCAATTCTTCTTATGCAAAATCATAATATAAAATTGCCACAACGGGTTGACATTTTTTGAAGATGCTTATTAAAAACCACAAGAGCAGGATGAATTTCATCACTCCTGCTAAACGTGTTCTATATTTTGGTCGAGCTTTATTAAATTCGGTGTACATATCGATAAGTGCACCGTTCATACAGTATGCTTCAACAGAAAACAAATAAAGTCCAACGATCGGTTTAAACCAGTTCGTGTAAAACTTTTTGCTAAGTTTTATCTGACAAAATACCTAACAAAATTGTACTTATGCAATACTGGCTCTTTTTTACTGAATTGCAACTAAATCTTTTAAATAAAGTTCTAGAATTATCGAAAAAAAGCTGGTTTCACCTATTAACCGACTTTCTACTGTATCAGTAGAAAATGCTGCCTCTTTTTTACATTGATAAATTTTTTTTCTCATTGTTCTTCTCACCATATTCTTTTCCGAAACTTGACTTCATCTCAAGAATTAAATTTTCAGGCCTGGGAAAACATAAGTCGGATTCGAACACGCGATCAAAAGAGATATAACAAGCATTTTCGCGTGGACTTAGGGCTGGGAAAAAGTTAACAAGTATAATTTATACTCTGTTAATTTTTAAAATGAAGAAATTTTAAAAATTGACCAATATAATTAGAAAAACCATCAAGTAATTTAAAAATTATAAATTTAAAAAATAAACTCAACTTTCAAAAAATAAATCGACATAATTTAAAATTTGGTACGACGAAATAAGTAAATTAAAAATTATAATTTGATTCATTTCAGCTGAATAAATTCATTTTCGGATTAGTCCATGCTTATTAGCTATTTTTTGAATTTTCATAATATTGGCGATTAAACATCTGATTTGGAAACAGGGCTAATTTTAGCAAAAAAAAGTGCTTTGGCGGCACTGAGAAAATCTTATAATCTGTAAAAATTCAAAAACTTTGAGCACCAATGTCGAAAATGCTCGACTGAAATGAATAAACAATTAATAAGTCAAAGACCAATAATTATAAAAAAATAATTATATAAAGCCGAAACGTCGTAAAGATATTAAATTAATTAATAAAAACTTTAATGTTTTTTTTTATTATTCAGAGTTCTATAAAAAATGAGAATTTTCCTCTAAAATCATCCATATTTATTCTTTTCATGTTCAATTAAACACTGTTAAATACGATGTCCAAATATTTTTAACAATGTCTTAAATATTTGTTAACAAATTTTTGGAACATAATCACACAAATTTTTACGTAAAACTATTCAGGGTCATTTTCTTTATCATTATAGAAGGAGAAACTAGTAAGATAGGCGGGAATTGAATTTTCCTTGTAATTCCAGCCTGCAATCTTTCAACTTCATCAACAATTAAACTTGATTTTTCTAGAATATATAACCAACTTTGTTTCCAATAATAAGTGTGATTTTACATGATTAATAACATTCATTTATGAATAATTTCGCAACATAAATCTAGCCATTTTATATAGTTTATTCTTTTCAAATATACTTCAAATAAGAAGCCACAAAATATCATCATTTTATGACCTGTTTTTCCTCGACACTCTTATTTGACTACTATAGTTTTATGGAACAGTTTAGAGGGGGTAGCAGCGATGTGGCAAGATTGGACCAGTCAATTTAACTACGAAATAATAAGTTTGTTTATTTCTTTTGTGCTTATTATCGTCAGTGAACGGTTTCAGCCTGACCAGAAATAAATGTGTATCGCTCATTAAAATTTTTTTATCTAATTTTAGGAAATATTTTCAATTCAAAACTTTCATTTTTTGAATTCGTAAAATTTTCAAACACATTCAAAGCATTTAAAAAATTTTACGCATTTCGTCCAAAATTTTTTCCTGATTCTGTTTTGTTATCCGTGAATAAAAACGAAACATAGCATTTTCAACTTTTTTTCATGCATGTCTACCATATTTATTTGACCTCTGTTTTTGAAAATATAAGGATTGTTTACTGTTGCCATGTTTTTGTCGACTTTTATACAAATATAATTTAAAACTTTTCCTGCAAGTCACAAATTTTCATTTAGTAGTTTTTTGAAATGTTTTATGAAAAATCAGGCGCGAATTTGTTTTGCGAAATTGTTTTTCGGATAATTTGAAATTAATAAAAATGGTCTAAAACGATTTGTGATGGCCTCGTCGCNAACTTTTTTCGCATCTGGCTAAACCGGAAACAGATGTTTTTGAACAGATGTTTTTTCTAATGTTTCTCACTGTTATGAATGTCCTTGCCAAGAGAAATATATAGGACAAACACTAAGAATGCTTAAAACGCGCATAAGAGAACATCAAATGCCTTCTTCGTATTCAAATATAAATTTGCACATATTAGAATGTGAAAAATACAAAAATGAGGCCCAACTTTTTATCGATAAAAGTCTTCAAAATTTCACTTTCCCAGCCAAAGCCAAATTTGAGTTTTTCAAAAACCGGTTCAAAATTGTAGGAAAAGGGTTTAGGCATAAAAAAGACCGTGAAAAAAATGAAGCTTTTCTGATAAGAACGGAAAAACCTTCTCTGAATGATCAATTTGACCACAAAGCTTTCAAGCTCTTTTGACCTTTAATTGCACTAACCGTGCAATTTAAAATACGTATTTTTTCACTACAAACTAAACTATTTGAAAATTTTTAATTCTAAGGTAAAAAATCTCATTAAAAAATTGCAAATTCTAGATCTCAAAAAAGTCTACTTTACATTTTTAAGTTTATTTCTGTTTAATTTTGAAAATGATAATAAATCGAAACTGGTAGAAAAATGTGGTATTATTAGAATAAACAACCTTCAATTTTTCTTGGTCAACATATATTAATTCAGCAAATTGTTTGAAATTTTACCATCAGTTTAAGGGGGTATGCGACTCTGATTAAATCAAGGCCTTAGAGGCATTAAACATGCTTCAAATTGATACAGGGTGAATATTAAATGTACTACGAACCAAATCATCAAAAAAAAAATTTCGAAATTTTCGCATTTTTTCGATTTTTTTCTAAGTATTTTTTAAAAAATGAAGTTAAAAAATAAGGTTTCCTTGAATTTCACAACTAAAACTTCAAAATTTCGCCTTGACGTAAGCCAACTTTCTCATCACTGTTTTACTGGCTTTCTTTTGAGCCTACTTTCGGAAAAATCGAAGCACTTTTTTTTTGGAAATTTTTTGGAAAATGACCAAAAAAATCATATTTAGAGTTTCAACTGGGAATTGCAAAAAACTCGTCTTTTTATCTTACAAATGTTCTGGAGAATACTTGGTAAAAATTTGAGCCATTTTGCAAATATATCTTCAGAGGAGATAGATTTTGAAGTCTGAAATTGTAAAAAATCGTCGGTTATTTGGCGTTCTAGAATTGTTCAGTCGCCGCATCGATTAAAGCTCGTCTTTAAAAATTGGCATACTAGCGTTACGTGATCTGTGAAAATTTGAGCTCAATTTGATATACCGTCTGGGAGGAGATAGTCAAAAATAATTTGTGATGTACTTTTTCGCAAGATTAAGGATAGATCTACAAATTAGCATTTTCTGTTTTTCTCAAGAACTGTTAGTTTTTAGTATATTTCACCGAGAAAATGTCAAATCAGAGTCGCATACCCCCTTATGGGGGTGCCATAAGTCCTGCAGATTGGTACATTTTTTCATAGCGATAAATGAAAGAAAACAAATTGGAAAATTTAATTTTTTATCTTCAATAAAAGTGTCCATTCTTGCAAACGTTAATATTTTTATTTTCTTAACATAACTGACTATCTGTGAAAATACAAAAAAACACTTTTCATTGGAACTCCATTTCCAACTTAACCCGACCATAGAATTTTTTTTGAAGACGATATTAATAAACTTCAGACATTGTCGGATGGAATGCGCTAAAAAGTCTTGTTTTTATGTCGCTAATTAAAAAATTTCCTTGATATAAAAGTTTTTTTCCCATGAAAAATGGTCAAAAATGGCAAAAAGTAGAGTAAAACAACTTTTTTTGAGATAAAAATTGATTTTCAATTTCGTTTTGATATTGAAAAATGTTCCTACTTCACCCACAATTTTATTTGGAATTTTTGATCAGCATAAAATTTTTTAATATTTTGTGCCAAATGGCACTTATCGAGTGTATTTCATCGAAAGTTTAGAAATGAAAATCGCGCGACCAACTCATTAGTTGACATACGGATATTTAATAGATACATAACTATTAAATAATTGATTCTACCTGATTTTTTATTGATAATTCGGAAAACCACAAATAAAAAATTTTGGACATGATTTGCGGAAAATTTTCATAATATTTCCATAAAATTCGACAAAAAATGAAAAATAAAGATTTTATGATTTTTCAAACGGCTATCAGAAAATATGTAGGTGTTTCTGAAAAAAGTCCAAGTAGCCATTTTTTTTCGTTTTTTGTCACAGATTAAAATATTAAAAACAGAAAAAATTTTGGCCGAAAAATACGGAAATTTTCATATGTCTTAGATTTTTTTCAAATTTTTACGATTTCAAAAATGAAAACTCGAACTCAAATCTTTCCTAAAATGAATAAAAATAATTTTATCAAGCTGAAACATATTAACCCTTACTAACCATTTATGGAAACCCCCTGTTGACCAATGAGAGCACCTGATTTTTCTCTTCGACCAATTAGAACTTCGGAAAGGGGGTTTCCATAAATGGTTAGTTGGTGTATATGATATACAGTATATCGGTTTAGCTAACTATAATAAGCATAAAAACATAAACTGACTTATTATTTTCGTAAGTTATAATGACTCCAGTCTGCAGGGTTCATGTCACTCCTTTAAGACATATATCGATATGCAAATTCTGGCGTCGGTTTGACATTTATTATCATACAAACATTTGAACAAATTTTGAATGTTTCTAAGACACTTTGAGGCCAAGAAACATTGAGACCGCTCCCCATTAATTCACATTTGTATCGAAAACGGCTCGGCCAGATGAAAGTTTCAAATAATATCATCGTGATATCAGAATAAAATAAAAAGGCGGATGTTTGAAACCCGATAAAATGGTCTCTAATTTCCCTCAAAAATGACTCATTTCAGGTCTTTGAAGTCTCCTGAAAAAATAGTGCACAGTACGCCCTTAACGTGGTGGTCAACGCAAATCAGGACAAAACTATGTTCTGACCTTTTTTTTTCCTGGAACGTTCGAAAATTTAAATAAATGTTTTTTTGAATCGATAAGCGGTATTTTTAGAATCCTAACTAATCTCAACAGAACCAGTCTAGATCAGGCTCTTTAGTTTGGCTTGACTTTGGCTTGGCTTGATCAAGCCAAGCTAAAACCAAGCTCAAGCCAAGCTTTGAAAATTTATTTTTCAAGCATGCTGTTTCAAGCCAGAAAATCAAGCCAAGCCAGAGAATCAAGCCAAGCCACAAAGTCGAGCCAAAAAAAATATCAAGCCAAGCCAATTTCAAGCCAAGCTTCTTAATTTTTGACATGACCAAGCCAAGCTGAAGCCTCAAAAATTGGTTGGCTTTGGCCAGGCCTGGTCTAGATAGTAAACTTTTTTTTTAGGTTACATGAAGAGTTTGTGGCTTAGGTTTCAACGCAGAAAATTCGAAATTATATTTTTGGGAACGTCTTTCTATTCTTAGTTTGGTAAAAATTCAAAAAATATTTTTTCCGAACCAAAATTAAATTCTCGCTTGTGATTCCCACCTCGCTGGAGAAAAACTAACAAATTTCATAAAAAATTTTGAACGTAAAGATAAAGATAATTGCTTGATTTTTCTGTATACGCAACTCAAAAAAATTATTTTTGAAACATAAGGGACAAAAAAAGTTATGAAAACCCATGATTTTAGGGCTTAAATACGCATGTTTTCTAGATATATCCATTATTATCCCCGAGTCACTTTTAAAACTTATTCCCTATTCTTTTAACAGGCAAATAAGTGTTTAAAGTGACCCGGGGATAATAATGGATATAGCGATGTCCATTGAAATAGCAAATTCTTATAGCTAAAAGAAGCTCAAGATAAGATTCGTACATTTACTGGACATTATGAAATTAAGTTCATATCTCAAAAACTCAGGGAAGATATAGAATTTGAATTTTTCATATAAAAAATATTGTTTATCTGGTGAAATTTGATCTTTCTGGTATGTTAATTAAGATTGAACCAGACTTAAAAACACCGTTTTCTTTCCAATTTCGTGTTGACAACCCCATTAATCAATTGTTACTTCAGAAGAGACAAGTTTGGTATGTTTGGATTCTGTACAACCTTCTATAACTCTTCTTGATATCATCTGCGATGCCAAAAATATGATTATTACGGTTCCTAAAGTGTGTAGATCAGGCTCATTCAAGAATGTCGACTGGGATAAATCATTTTTTGCCTCAGATAAAGATTCAACTTCTCCAGGATCAATATGTCTTGGTGAAGGTGCCACGGATCAAGATCGAGTTTATACTATTCCCTTAACAAAAGTTCCTGATGATCCCGCAAGCTGTAACATGGAATACGAAGAAAAGACTGATGATAATGGCGTACAGACTGATGACGTTCTGAGTTTGTTTTTTAATTTTGTGATGAATGAGGAGCGTTTTTCAAATATATATTACCATCGAGGAAGGCTGAATAATATCTTATGTCAAAAACGCAGACTGTGAAACAATGCATTAAGGGGCCTCAGTTGACAGACTGTGAATATTTGAAGGATGCAAATAACGCGGTATACCAGCATCCAATCAAAACCCTGTATTGTAGGATATTTCGATTTTATTGGCTTTAATCTGGTCAATAAAGGCAAGTAAATTATCGGATTCTGCATATTTCAAATAGTCACGATCTGGCAGTAAAGCGCTCTCGAACCATAAAAGCTGTTTTTGCACACAATGGGCCATACGGTCGCTAAAGGGGGGAATTCTACTGGGTAAAACAGTTTATATTGTATAATTTTTGTCGACTTTGCTAAAAAGCCTATCCTTAACTCAAGATAATTGTGAAGGCGGAAAATATTTCTTATTTTCAATGCAAATTACTATAATATGTTCTGAATGTTTAAAGAATTCAATTTTGCACTCACAACAATAGAATGAGTACACCGGGCTTGCCGAGCTCGGTTTGAAAAAGTTCAGATTCGGCAAACTCGGTTTGAAAAAGTTCAGATTCGGCAAGCTCGGTAAGAAAAAGTTCAGATTCGGCAAGCTTGGTTTGAAAAAGTTCAGATTCGGCAAGCTCGGTTTGAAAAAGTACAGATTCGGCAAGCTCGGTTTGAAAAAGTTCAGATTCGGCAAGCTCGGTTTGAAAAAATTTATATTCGGCAAGCTGGGTTTCGGCAAGATCGGTGGAAGGCAAGCTCTATATCGGCAAGTTCGGTGGTAGGCAAGCTTGGTATCGGCAAGTTCGGTATCGGCAAGCTCGGTTGTAGGCAAACTCGGTCAAGGCAAGTTCGGTATAGGCAAGCTCGGTTTGAAAAAGTTCAGATTCGGCAAGCTCGGTTTAGGCAGGTTCGGAATAGGCAAGCTCGGTGATCGGCAAGTTCGGTACCGGCAAGTTTGGTGGTCGGCAAGCTCGGAGTTCGGCAAGCTCTGTATCGGCAATCTCGGTGATCGGCAAGCTCGGTTTAGGCAAGCTCTTTCGGCAAGCCCGGTGTTCTTTTTATAAAAGAGGTTGAACCACCCACGCAATTCTCATCGCAAAAATTTATCGATGAAACGCTTAACGTACATTTTACAATGAAAGATTTTTTTTTAACTTTCGACCAGTCTTATTTCTCGGAGACTCCAAAGACCCGAAATGATCAGTTATTTGGCTCACTCACAGCCATTCAGATCACTAAAAACTATGATTCGAAGTAATTAGAGCTCGCACAAAGGCTCGGTTATGCCGAGGTGATTTATCTCAGTACCGTGTTGAAATTATTTTAAGTCGATAAGCTGAAAGTTATTGGCTCGGTCGGATTAATTTTTGGTTTAGGCGATTGTGGGTGCTTTCAGCAATGTGCTGGAAAGAAATAAGCCCTTTTTGAAACTCAAATATATTTCGTGAGAATTAAGTGGATATCTATATAATCAATTGCACATTGTAGTTCGTAACCATGAAATGTATAAAATTGATTCATTTCTTGATAATATTTGAACATTATCCATTACATGCATTAAAATTAATTGCTGCTTTCACTCTCGATTGATGTATTTCGTGATATCCACGTATCCAAAAATCACATAATGCCGATATAAATCGTCAGAAAATTTTTTTCCACAATCGCATCTGAAAATATTTTATAAATTCATCTCAATTGGCCGAAAATTATTATTGAAAATTCGTTGCCATAGTGAAATTTAGGAAAAATGTTAATTTTTAAAAGAAAACGGACTATTTGTCACTCACGTAACATGCGATTTTTTTCTCTCTTTTCAAATATTCTTCGTGAATCTCCAGGCTAAATTACCATCTGAAAAATGAAAATTATTTCTGTCAGATTTCTCGGAATCTCTATCTTATGCAGATCTACTGCGCGAAATCATTACATTGATTTAGTTAAAAATACAAATATTGAAAAATAGGAAAAAATCTTTACAATTGTACAATTGAAATACTTTCATTTATGATTATTTATTGCTGTGATTATTATCCTTTGTAATTTGAGAATATCCTATGTCTGGAATTTGAAATAAACATATTATTTCTGCCAGCAAATCCGATAGTTTAGACCTAGTAATTCGAGAGTAATAATTTTTTTTTCTTGCAATAAATTTCTCGTTTGCTGGATGGTCGGACACAAGATAAGTAATACCGAATTTGAGACCGTGGTCAAAAAAACATTACTGCACCTACAAACCCCTTAAGGGGGTGGTTGTCGCATTTAAAGGCGAAAAACGACCACCCTTTAAGTGGTTATGTCATTTCAAGCCAGCTAATTTGCAAACTCCGTTTTTCTTAATAATCAAACTCTGATTCTTAAAAAGTGTATTTTTGGCGTCTCTACGAGTCAAAACTGATATTTCGCAAAAATATTTTCACTCATTGAATGTGCAATGTGGAAATACAATACTCTTTAATTTATTTTGTTTATTAAATTTTGGGATTTTGAGGTCAAATATTTAAAAAGTACAATACAAATTGTTAAATAGCCTTTCTTCTTTACTGATACAATTATGGACCCCTGAAATCAGTCAGGACACTGTGTACAAGTTACCACGCATCTCTTTATTAATGCACAAAAAATAAATTTTAAATTAAATTGCCATATATGGTGTAGTCCGCAATCCGTTGAAAAGCATTTTTAGTAAAACTAATTGTAATTAACATTTGTTTTGTTTTTTGATGAAAAATTTTGAATAAGAAAATTCAAAATAATTTCAAAATTGGAACCTTAAAGCCATCGCGAAACCAAAATAATTCGGGCCATTAAAAATATATAAGAATGTACATTTTCGAGAAAACAAATTTGCAATTCTGCCGTTTAGGGCCTTGATAAATATTAGAATAAATTCGAAAAATACTTTATTTATTGTTCCAGTGAAAGTCCCATTGACCATTCTCAAAAAGTGTGCACTAACTTACTATTTTTGAAAACCCCTTGTTAATTTACGATAAGTATTTTTGGAAACCATTATTGAAAAACAAGGAATTATTATTCGTTGAAACCATTATGGAGAAACAAGGCATGTTTCAGACAGAAAGCTTGGTTTTTGATGCTTTATTTGCAAAAAACGTAATTTTTAAGTGAAAACAATTTATCAAATCTTGAGCGAAATAACTTTGTAATGGAAACTCATTGCCATTTCTTAAAATCATTTTGTTCGCGAAAGTGGGTTTCCACAAATGGTTAGTAAGTACTAAACTCGTTTAATTTTTGAGTGGGTTATTTCACCCCAGTAGGACAAAAATTGTTCTGATAACATCCTTAGTGAATCAAACTTGAAAAACTCTCCAGGGAACAAAAATGGCGCGAATTCAAGTCATCTGCAGCTTCAGTAAAATCATTGCACAAACGTCCGTCAGAGGATCTTATACAGATGCCGAATCAATTTACGTAAAAGAAGTTGTATTTAAGCATCCCTTGGCACTTGAACTTTATGAATGGGTCAAAGATCCTGATTCTCCCGGTTGGAGCGACGCAAAAAAAGAAGACCAAAAAATCAACTTAGGGTCGGAGATTATGCTGGAAATCAAATCAACAGATACCGGATATTTAACCGATCATACGTGAGTCAACTGCGTGATTTGATGAATAAAACACATTGCTTTGGCAAGAAATGCGCAAATTGCATTATGCTTTGTTGCAAATTGCATTATGATTTTTTTGACAATGGTTTATCTTTTCATTTCAAATTCTTTTTTGAACTTTTTGGCTCGGAAATCATATTCACTGGGTTAAGGGGGTATGCAACTCTGATTTGAAATTTTCTCGGTAAAATATACTGAAAACTTTCGGAAATCAAGAAAGTAAAATAATGTATTTTTTTTTAATGTCGGTCCTGTTTTTTGTCCTTTTTGAATAATTTTAGGCATGCTAGAGCCACAATTGTGGAATTGTACTCACATGGGTTCATGGAATTTTTATAATAAACATTTTTTATAATTTTTCTATTTGAAAGCGATGAAATCCTGATTTTTTAAAAACTGGTTTTCACATGTCAAATTTCTTCGATTAATCCTTTCAAAACAGTTTTTCTTTTAGTTTTTATTCTTAAAATTCAAGTCAATTTATTTTGACTTTATCACTCAAAATGAATTTTGTATGAGCCATAAATTTTAAGTATTCAGTTTTCGTTATACTGTGTAATCGGCCCCTTCACCGCTGGTTCCATATATCTGAAGTTGCCAATATCGCCTGTAGAAACCCACGCTATTTCAAAAGTTTAAGCTCCATTTTTTCAGTACCCATAAAGTCAAATTTCTTGAGCGTTTGAAGTGTTAGTATATTTTTCTATGAGAGCTTCATCCATTACGTCATTTTCCTGCATTTTAAAAATCAGTCTTCTCTATTTTCTACTTGATGGCCTTTAATGGAGTAGTTATTTTCACGAACAATCGTGATTACCTTAATTTGAAAATTTTCCCACACTTTTTATAAGTTTTCAAAATTGTGACGTCCTTTTAAACGCTACAATATTTTTATTTTTGATCAATAAACTATTTACTCTGTCATCAATTTCACCTGAAATGCCCAGTAGAGCTCAAATTTATTGATTAAAATGTTTCGGCGATATTGTCTCTTCCCGAGTAATACAGTGTATATATTTCAGAGTTGGCCTTGACAAATGCTGGGCATCATTATCAGAGGACTCTTCTAACGTGGATACGGTTTTCGTTTTCTTCGAAGATAAATGTCCGGTGATTCCATGGGTAAAACGAATAATGAAACGTACTTCTGCGGTTAATACAAGGGCAATAAGCGTGATTCAATTTTCTTTCACAACCGCAAAACCAGGAGATTCATTTTATTACCATTGTAAGGTAATTCAAATAAATTTAACAATTTCGAGAAACAATTAAATACTTGAAATTTTATATTTTACGCTGGGGCTCAACAAACCAAATTATGAGCATAACAGTAAAAAATTGTTAAATTTTTCCGCGAAACTAGTTTGATCTTTATCCACTCGCGGGTACATAATGGACTGATGATTTTCAAAATTGTAATGAATATAAGATCATGAAAAATATTCTGATTATTTTTTCGAAGTGATTTAGTTAGTTTGTAACCTATAATTGTTTCAAGGTGGTTACAAAATTTATTTCGGCCGTTAAATATCAATATTCTGTGACGTTTATACAGTTAACATACATAAAAACATTTTTTCAATTACATTTTTTTAATGCTTTTTAGTTTATAAAGTTTTTAATCCTTTAAGTTTCTCACGTGAATTGATTTTTTTCCGTGAAAGAATACTGAATTGAAAGTTTGAAGTTTTATCCAGAATAATTAAATTTTTTTGTAAATATCCGCATTTTACTCTTTTCTTTAGATTTCGGCTCTATCTTGTAACGTAGTGCTAAAGGTACATGAGTGAGTTTGTTCATCCAGCTAGTTACCACACAGAGCCGAGATCTTAAGCAAATTGTGAAAGCAGGATATGGACCAAATATTTTAAAAAAAACTTCAATTTAAAAAATTTGTATAAAGTTAAAAACATTTTAAACCTCTGCTTTTAATAATGTTTTCAGATAAGTATATGTTCGTTCCTTGATGATGCTGCTTGTATATTAGCATTGACAGCGACAGAATGTGGTAAAAAAAAGCGACGATCATCAATAATAACTTCAAAGCAAATTTTCAGACGAGACACTAAGTCAGGGTAACTGTTCATTTTGTTAACATGCAACATTTAACTTATTCAATTCTTGAAAATTTGAGCGATTATAATTTTGGTGTTTGTTAAGGGCCTCAGAGCATTTTTACAGATTTGCACCATTTCAATTTTTTTTGTCTTGATGAAAAACTTTTTGCCATTTCAAATTTTCAGATTAAAAGGTTTTCGAACACAAGTTGCCACTTTTCAGCTTACCTTGTATTAACTGAATTTCTTCAGATTGATTATTTTCACGTTATAAATCGTCTTTTGAAAAAACACTTAAAAAACGCGCGTTTTCTATCAAAGGTGTCTAAATTACAGTTTAATTTATTTTCTATTTTTTATTAATTGAAAGCCTTAAAATACGGTCCTGTCGAGCGTTGAAAATTTATTTAGTTTAATTTCATGCGATGTTCAAGTCAAAATCGAAAATTTAAATTTTTGAAAAAAGTCGAAAAATAATTTTTTTCATGAGTTAACCCCTGTAAGCACAGAAAAAAAAGTTCCGTCAAGGCACCAGTGCCTTTATGGATCAACGGACCTCAGAGTACAAATCCTAACTATTTGAATGATACAAACTACGCACGATATTAGCACCAAATCAAAACCGTTGATTGCGGAATAGGCCGATTTCATTGGTCAGATTAGGAAAGAATCAACCAATCAAATGCTCAGATTTCGCATTTTTCAAATAGTTAAGATTTGTACTCTGAGGTTTGTTGATCCATATAAAGGAGTTTCAATTGTTTTTGCATTAGGAAGTTCAAACAATATATTTTGCATCCGACATTTTATATTCTAGAATTTTGATGTTTAGTTTTAGAAAATTAACTGATGAGAGCAAGGTTTAGCATATCACGTGATACAAGCTCACAGTGGTGTTCACAAATTATTTTGCTATTGAAATCGTTTGATGAAAAATCATAATTTTTCAAAAAATTGTAACTATCCCCTATAAAAGCAGATAAGTACACTTTTGATATTATTTTTGGGTTGATGTCCTAATCAAGTGACTCTGTTGTCAATTTTTAATTGCTTTTATTAATTTTTTAATGCTTAAAATATTTTCGTAAATTCCTTAAAATTGAAAATTTGAAATATCACTTCTAAAAAAAATATCTGTTCGTGTATACTTACCGAGTGAGTTTTAAGTAGCGAAGAAACAAAAATTGAAATGAAGAGGTTTTGAGTTAAACAAAAAACAGGGTTTTGTTAACAAAATCGATATTTTGATGAATAGCTTTAGTTTCAAGTAGCGAAGAAAACTTAAGTGAAATATTAACTATTTATACTAAGAAATACTAAAAACGTAACAAAGGTATCAAAAATTGTATAATAGCAGAAAAATAAATAAAATAATCAGATTTTTTCTAAATAGATAAAATCAGATAAACTTATTTATTTTTTTGTTATTATACCATTTTTGATATCATACAATTTTGAAAAAATAGGTCTTTAACTTTTTGACCATTTTATCGGAAAATTAAGTCGATTTCTCGCAGTAATAATCTTAAATTTTGGTCAACAAATATAAACAATGTATTAAAATGGTTCGTCCCCTTTGACCTAGAATTGTGTCGGAAAAAGACACGCTGACGGCCCGTTGTGTTCAACCGAATATTCTTTCTATCCCAAGCCGATAATCAAGCAGGATTATTAATAAAGGAAATGATCGGTTCATAAAAATAGCAGTTGAATTTTGATCATTGCCCTCTAGCACTATTTTACGTCAAACTTCCATAAGTTTGAAATCAGACTATAAAAAATACGTGGAAGAATGCATACAATTTTTATTTTAATTTATCTGATTATTGACAGAGAAATTACTAGAGAACTAGAGATATTTTCAAACCAATTTTAAGAAAATAACAGGAAATTGAACTCGTTGAATACTCGCGGCTAATAGCTAGGAGAAGTAGAAATTGAAAGGTTGGTTTAAGGGGGTAGCAGCGATGTGGAAACTGGCGTCAATTTAACTTACGAAAATAATTAGTTGGTTTATTTTTTTGTGCTTATTATCGGTAGCTGAACCACAATAAATGTGTATCAGCTCATTAAATTCATTTTTTATCTATTAAAGGAACGATTTTAATTCAAACTTTTATTTTATAATTCGTAAAATTTTCGAAAAAATTCAAAGCAGTAAGAAAATTTTAAGAATTTTTTGTCCAAAATTTTTTCTGATTAATTTTATGAAATCTGTGAATAAAAACGAAAAAAATTGCCACTTTAACTTTTTTCATGCATGTCTACATATTTTCTGACTGCTATTTGAAAAATCATGAAATGTTTTTTGTCATTTTGTTGTCGACTCTTTAGAAATATTATGAAAATTTTCCGCAAATCAAGTCCAAAAATTTTAATTAGTAGTTTTTGGAAATCTCTGTAAAAAATAAGGCCGAATCAATTGTGAAATTTTCTGGTATCTATTTGGTTNAAAATATAAACGTTTGCAAGTATGAACACTTTCATTTTAGATAAAAAATAAAATAAAAATTTTTTCAAATTTTTTTCTCTCAAAAATCAATCCGAAAAAATGTACAAATCTGCCACTTCGCTGCTACCCCCTTAAACTGCAAGGAATCAAATATTTTTTATAAAATTTTACATTCAATGCATATCAATCTAGGACACTTCGTGATGACAATATCAACCTACGCGAATTTATGCATCATCAGTTCACGCTCGATTAATTTTGTTTGATTACACAAAGAGAAGGGTTTTCATTTCAGCACAAATTACTTCGCCACTTCAAACTCACGCGGTATCAATCTAGGTTTTGAGTGTCAATCATGCACAAAACACTTTCCTAAAAAATGGCTATTTTAAAATTTTGATTGATTTGAAAGATCACCTTTTGTTTTTTTAGAAGTAAAAGTTTAGAAAAAAATCCTAAAAAATTAACCCTCCTGTAATATTTGAACACAATTTTCTAAAAAAAGGTTATTTTTTTGACATCCTTTCAAAATTCTTTGTAATGTATTCGCACGAGACAATTCTACAATGTTTTTTTGGCCGTTTTTAGATGATTTTAAGTATGCTCGTGCCTAAATATAGGCACTGTGCTCACAAGGGTGAAATGAAATAAATTAAAAGCGGTCGGCAGGTTGGCTCACCAATAAAGCAAGTCTCAATGAAATAACATTTTTCTATTTCTTTATTAAAGAGGGCTTCGATGGATTTCTCCGAATCCGTATTTTCATTAAAAAAAAGTATGATTCAGAGTATAAACAAGAGCGAAGGAACAAAACGAAATCATATTTGAATATAGTGCAAGTCACCATGCCAAATATTTTCAGCTGAGAATTCCAAAAAACTATGGTTGAAAATTTTTGAACAAGAAATAAGAAATTTTTTTAAAATATTTCTGATTATTTTGGACCAAAATTACTAAACCATGTCATATGGTTTTTCAAAGAGCATATAAAAAATATGTGGTCACCCAGTCGAAAAGTAAAAGAAACCATTTGTGGCGTTTATTTCGTTGATTTGAAACATATATTGAGAAAAAAATTTTGAGCAAAAAATAAATCATTTTTTTATAATGTTCGGAACTTTTATCGAAAATTTCTCATAATTTGTCGAATTCGAAAAGTTAAATTAGAACTCAAAATTTTCTTAAAATGCCATAATGCAAAAATTCGCTTGTTGCAAAAGTTGCCTGGATTATGTGACATCACTTTGATGGCATAAAATACCAGGTATATTGAGAAGAATATATTAATCCAGTGATGAGTTTTTCATCAAGAGCCCATATCAAAATGCACCAAGGCCCTTAACTCAAAAGTGCCATTATTGTTGAATTGAGAGACTTTATAGGTTTGCATTAAGGATCACTTTAAGTGCGTCGATAATGACGTCAGTTTTTCTGATTAAAGTTTTCAAATTATACTGTTTTGAATTTTTTCTTGTTTGCTTTTGTTCGATAACTCAATTTTACGTATTTTCAAGATTTTCTAAATTTTAAAATTTTGTAGATCCTCGCTACCCCAGAGAGATCTTCGCAGTAGATCTTCGCGCAGAAATAAAAAACTTTTCGAACTATGACGCCAATACGAACGCCTACGCGCTTTCATGTCTGATAATACATATTTATTTCTTCGATATCGTCGAAAGTGCCAATATCGCCGAAGTCTCTTAAATTGTGAAATTGAGTTTTCTTATTGCAACGGTTGATACCATAACATCAAAGACTATATTTGAACGCTTGTTAGTAGCTCTCGAAGAAAATAAAACAATTTCGTCACAAAATTGCTGTTTGTTCAAACATTTAAACATTTTCACAGACACGCTTCTAATTTTATTAAGTAAGTTAAAAGTAAACGAAGTAATATTAATCACCCTCTACAAAGTCTGGAATTTCTGAAAGAGTTCCAGCACTGAAAATAACCAACGAAGAGTGTCTCGCCAATGATGGAATTGTCACATCTAGTCATGGACTTGATCACTGCAAAAACAAAAGAGAACAGCCGGGCAAGACCAGCAGTGCATTGAGAGTAACTTCCTTTCTTACTCTACCTGCTCACCTGCTTTTGTTTAAGATTTTATCGTGGCATCCAATTGCGAGCGAAATTAAATTTCGAAATTAATTATACTTTTTATGTGAAAAAATTCTTACACATATGGAAATTTAATTTTTTAACGTTATTTGAAATTGACTCATTTTTAGAGTGAGTATGATCATAAAAACGATGTTTTTGAATGATTATTTTAGAAAAACTCCAAACAAATTTTCAAAATTATAAAACCATGCTTTTGACTAAAGAATAAAAATAACGATCGAATAATTATTTCAAAATAGTGATAAATTTTTATTTATTTCTGGAATTTTTTTATTTATAAAAATCTGGAATATATAAATTATCATGCAAGTAAACAGTGGTCATTAGTTGGTATTGACAATTCGGTATTCTTTAAAAACATGAAATTAGGTTCTGTCAACCGATTTCTAGATTTCTGAAGATCAATTTTTTGTCGAACTTCCTGAATGTTAAATTTACTTTATATCGAATTTTCAAATAAATCCCTTTAATTGAATTATTTCCATATATCTTATCAAATTTTTTATTATTATATAACTCAGACTGTTTTTCGCAATCATTCACAATCTCCTCAATCCTGTTATACATTCTAATATTATTTCTTATCGAATAAGACTTTTTATGTTCCCAAATTTGAAAGAAATACTAATTCGAAACGGATTTCATCGACCAAAATTTTTTTGATTTTTTATGTGACCCTGAAAAGCCCACAAAGCCTGAGATCTCTTTTACCCTTAGTTTAAACTTTACTAGCTCACAAGTCGAATATTACGCAAAAGAACTCGTAAACCGTATGAAATCATTTATACCTGATTTTCATGTGCGTCACGCTTTCAAAAGTATCAAAATTACAACCCGTTTCGTGAAAAACAGTAAACCACAACTGTCAAAACTTGACACTAGCAACTTGATATACCATTATCTTTGCCCTTGCAAACAATCTTACGTAGGTCGGACCAAACGAGTTCTCCGAATTCGAGCACAAGAACACCGAACTTTCTCACGCGCCAAAAAAACTTACTATCATCTTCATAGGCGCCCTATATATGTTTAAAAACTCAACGAATATGAAAAAATTCATCTCCCACCAAAAAGAGGTCCGCCGCACAAAAGTAAGAGACAAATTTTTTATGGACCATTTTAAAATACTACAAAAAAACTTTAAAACCTAAGCAGACTTTTGTGAAGCCGAGGCGTATGTCAACCAATTACCCCGACCCTCGCTTAAAAAGCAAAATAAACATGAAAGCTTTGTTCTATTTTAAATGTTGGCCAAAAAATAAAAACTTTCTCTGCCCACACAAAATTTATTCAACTCTAGACTTTGCAATCTTTGAAGTCTTGACACGCTCTAAAATTATTTATTTCGAATAAATTGAGAATGCATCCTGCGAAACGTTGTTTAGAATAAAGATATAACTTTTTATGTTTAATTCTTATTTATTGAAAGTTTTAATTTTTTAGTGAGCACAAAAGCAATAGGACACAATTAATTAGCATGAATTTTGCATGTGTAAAAAGGCCGAACGAACATTTCTTAGATCGAAAATCACCAATTTTGAATTTGGTTAACCGATTGGTCGATAAAATTTTCAGACAAAGATTATGATCATATGGAAAGAGATGATTCCGGTCGATTCCTAGTAAGAAACATAAAATCAGAATACTCATTATAAAAATGATTATACACTTCCCGAATAAATAGTGGAAATGAATTTTCCCCCACTTTCTATTTTTTCTAGCGGTCACGTTTATCTGAATTATTAGAAACACAGTGCAAAATTCATTATCCTGGAACGACATATTTATTCTGAATTGTTCATGCTATCTGCTGCTGACATCAGATTTAAATTCTGTTGAAATTGAGAAAGGAGAGGTTTTAAGTAGGTTCTCAATAAAACGTTGAATTTGCGATCAAGAGCATTTTTCAGTTTGACTTCTTTGTTTTGACTTCATTATTTTAATCACAAAAAATTCCAAAATATTGCCTCTCAGCGGTCCTGCGGGGGCTGAAAAATTTGACAGAATATAGAAAAGACCCATCGATTCGGTTTTTTAAATTTAAAGGCATGAGCGATGTAACATCAGCTAAGAAACCTTTGGTGATAGTTCAAAATTATTTCAAAATTAAAAAAGTTTCCATACCAATTTTTATAGTGTATATCAAATGATTTTTCTTTTTAAAATTCGGAAATAAGTAATGATAAATAGTCCGAACAATTGCATGTTTCCTACAAGTGAAGTCCGTCTGAGTTCTTTAATTATTGTCTAATTATTTGATCCTTATACTCAAAAATTTTAGCTCTCAGGGCCATCATATGTTTTTTTTCGTTATTTTTCTATGAAAATTTAGGTTAGCCATCTGACAATATTTTGTCTGTTTAAACAATCTCCTACCATGCCAAACGGATACGATATCCTGCAAAGCTTCCTCATTTCACCTGTTCAAAATTCACCTGTAATAAGTGAGCTTTTAAAAGAGAGCGGCACTCTAACCAGCCGTCACTCAGCGCCTCCCTCGGCGCATACAATTTTTTTTTCCAAATTTAGGGTCGCCTGGAATCAGTTATACGGATCCGAATAAATTGGATTCCGAAGAAAATCGCCGTTTTTCAGCCTGCGTGAAAATATCCATTCCAAAATAATTTTTGATAAGCAACTGTTACTTCTTTGGCTGGTCCATTTTATTTTAGTCATAAGCTGTTATAATAAAAAAATAGTTGCGTTNCGGCCAATTTGGGGTTCATTTTTCAAAAAAATTAAATTAAAGTATTATTTTTCAAATTTCGAAAAATGTTTTCATACTCCCGCCGTGTCTCAATAAAATGTAAGGGTCAGTCCGGCACAACCTGACGGTGGAAAAACCAGCTTCCAGGGACCTCCAGAAAGTGGTTTTGAAACAAAATTTTCGGCAATTTTGGGCATCCCCCTGTTATTCTCATATCTAAAAACGACCAATAAACGCAATCTCAAAGTAGAGTTTTGTTAATTTTGGGTCTGCTCTGCCCTTAAAATTTTGATTCAAAAACGTTTGCTCTGCTCTACCTGGATTTTTCAAAACGTTTGCTCTGCTCTGCCCTAATTTTTCAAAAGGTTTGCTCTGCTCTGATATTTCTATAAGTCAGCTCTGCTCTGCTCTTCAAAAAGTAGAGCAGAGCAAACTCTGCCGATCTTCACGATTGTTGTCCGGCGTTCAAATTTCAGACTCTACATATATTTGGTTATCTGTATTAACTAAGTTATTTCTGTATTTTTGCTTTAAAAGCAATAATTAAGGGAGTAACCGACGGACGCTATATCTCGGAACTCAAACATGAGAAAAAGTTAATTTTTGCTGCATTCTCATTTTTGGTATCGATTTCGTGCATAATTTTTAAGAGAGCATTTTGAAATACATTTTAAGGTGTTTGAGACAAATTTAATATTTTTACAGGTACGCTGTGATGTTTAAGTAAAATAGGCATATTGCGATATATGATATATCATATTATATGATTCATATATCTTCACTATGATGTTGAAAGTTGAATTATTACTGTATAAATTATACACGAGTATCACGAATTATACAGTATAATTGTTAAAGAAATTTGCGTAGGCAATAAATTCCCAAAAATCAAATATTAACCGACAAATCGTGACTTTTTGAAAAATTCGTATTTCGAGCATTTGATTGGTTGACGGATCTAAAGCATATATTGTTCAAATCACTTGAAGTTTGAAATCATAACTGCAAGCTTAAATGAACTTATTTCAAAAAGCATTTTGAATTGGTTTTTGGGCTTTTGTCGTTTAAATTTCGTGAATTTTGCCAGAACTTTCATATATTCATTAATTTTATAAACAATAATTTTCTTAGGAAATATTAATGGTCTTCAATTTCCGTCAGTCTTCTTGGAAAACCCCCCATCAGTTAGAGAAAATATTCCCAGCACAATTATTTTTATACAAATACATTTAACGGTACAAGATTTCACGAATAAGAATAAATATTTGAATAAAATTTTAGGAAATTAAATATTATCAGTTTTTTCATTGGTTGAAATTGGTTAAAAAATATATATTTGATTGATAAATTTATTACAATATTTTTATGATTCAGTTTGAACTTTCAGTCCACAGAACGAAGTAAAAAGAAATTCATAAACAGTAAAATAATAGTGTACATAATAGATATCATTAATTTGTTAAGCTTTGAACCGTTACCTAAATTAACTGAGATGTCTTTGGATTCATTTTTCAAGATTTTATTGATTTGTTTGAGAGTGAATTTTCATTTCACCACGTGACTGCTGGTTCATAATAATACAGCGGAAATATTTTAACGTTCTTAAAACAGACAATTTTACAATATCATATATACGGTATATAATATACCACCTTCTCAAACTTCCTGACACCTACAGTATGATTTGAAATTTTTTGTGTGAAAAACTATCAGGACGTTTTAGAAACCGTCAGGACATTTGTTGTCAGGACGTTTGAGAAGGTAATTTCGAAATTTGATTATTTGAATTAATTTATCTCGAATTGAAGTCACTGATGGGTTTTGACATGATTCAGATTTATATCGTCAATTTGATATTAATAGCTGATTTATTTCATAATTCTAACAAAAAAATTGGCATTGGCAATGAATTCAGAAAAAAACATGATATTAACCGACATATCGTGACTATTAAAAAAATTTGTAATTCGAGCATTTGATTGGTTGACGGATATGAAGAATATTTTCCAAATCACCTAAAGTTAATTTAAGTGATAATATCTTCAATTCCGGAAAACAAAGAAGGAGTGAACAAAATTGATAAAGGCATTTCGAACTTGATTATTGAGTTTTTGTCTTTTAAATTCAGAGCATTTTGCCGACATTAATAAAAATGATATCCCCTATTCACACTTTTGTGAATATCCCAGCCTTACTACTTAAAAACACACTACTTTTCCTAATGAGGGCCGGGATATTCACAAAAGTGTGAATAGGGGATATTTTCATAACTGGTATTCACTTTATTTGAGTTTACTCCGAAAACCTTTCATCCATTGAGAATGATATTTCCAGCACAATTAATTCAATGGACATACATTCAACGCATTGAAGTTTGTTGACCAAAATAATAATACTTTCTATGAAGACACTTATAAAATGAGAATGACTTTTCTACTAACTTTTGAAAGCATTTTTGATACTGATTTCTTGGGTTTTTGTCTGTTGAGAATATAGCCGACATAACAATATCACTTTATCACCCTCTCCCAAAGATTTGGTCCCTCACAAACACGAGGGTGAGAAAACAACGAGGTTTTCAAAAACAACTCAGCCGATAAGGTTTTTAGATAGCTTTAACTGTGCGCAAATATTAAGTGAACAATACAAAATTAAAATTGGTCCGAATCCGAACATTGTTTCTATTTTTAAACAAAAACGAATAATTAAACAATTGCAGTTATCTTATACAAACATTGGTACTATTAAAACCAATTTTCCATTTTTATATTAATAAGTTTATTTTGCTCAGTTTGAGCTATCTAAGAACTTAATAAGATGACTCGTTTTCAAATGACGTGTCGTTTTCTTACCCCCTCGTGTTTTTTAGGGATCAAATCTGTGGCAGTGGGCAATAACGGGATGAAATTGGCCTGCAAATTACTTTTGGTTGACGTCGAAACCCGCACTAGTGAAGAATAAGTTAGAGCATTAAAGTAATTCATCTTATTCAAATACAAAAAATGTGAAACAAATGTTAATATACCCAGTACGGGGCCTCCTGGGAATTTTTAACTTGTTAGCCAAATTTTCTACGTAATCCGGCTTCTGACTCATCAGATTGAGTTTTTAATAGCTCAAACTGAGCACAAATATTTAAAAAAATAAATTTGATCGTTGTACTTAATTTGTAAACAAAAACTTATAATTTAACAATTTCAGTGATCTCAGAAAAAAATCGTAAAATAGTACAATTCGGACCTTATATTTTATTTTTAACTAGAAATTTGTGCGCAGTTTGAGCTTCTTAAGAACCCAATCAAAATGGTCGTTTCAAGACCCGAATTATATTAAAATTATGGCTAGAAAATGGCTAAAATTCCAAGGAGGCCCCTTAATTTATATATCAAAATAAATTTTAGAATACAAATTGTCTCATAAAATAATTTAAAATGACTGGTCATAAAAAATCAGTAGACAAATTTGTAATGTATTAACGGTTACTCAATTATGTTAAAAAATTAAAAATTTTCAATAATGAACACTTTTATTAAAGATAAAAATAAAACATTGAATTTTCACATATGATATGTGACATATCGCGCGAGTACGGGACAACTCTGCACGTTTTTTATTTTTGGCTCGAAAAACATGAGGGTGTTTTTGTGCGAGACCAAAGGGAAAATAAGATATATCGGGCTTGTTTAAGCATATGGCATCACTCTCAGTTAGTTTTTCCCGGCTAAATCAATTTTCCAAAATTCTGTGTCGATGGCAGTTGGCTAAACCCGAATTCTTAATAATAGCGATTTTTACCGTCAATTTCGGATTATCTGTTTTGAGTCAAAACTTTTGACCCATAATTTATGGCCCATAAGATTTAATAAATTGTGCTGAAAATGCAAATTTTTTATTTTATAATTGTCGAAATGGGTTTTTCGCCATTGTCAACCGTTACCTCTGAATTATTTTTAGCACAAAAATCAGAATTATCTGTAAAATGAGTGCGGATAAGAGCGAGAAAATTAGCAAAAAAATTTGAACGATCTCATTCACATAATAATTATTTATACATTATGAGTTTTAAATTAAGTGAAAGTGATGTCGCTAATAAGGTATACCGACTGTTGATAATCTCTTTTAAATTATTTTGTAATAATAACCGAAAAGTAACGGTCAATAGCAGGATACGGCACCTGGTAGCTTTCTTCCAAGGTGGCATAGTCAAAGGATGAAATTGGCGGTATATAATTGCTTTTAACGATTGCCGAAACACTAGGAGATTCAGAATCAGGTTGATTCTTATAATCATAAGTTACAATCGGGTAATTATTACCGAAAAACCTTAAATAAACCTTAAAAACTTCATCAAAATGTATAAGAAAATAAATTTAATTTTTAATTTAAAACGGATAATCCGAAATTGACGTTTAAAATCACTTCAGTGAGGTTCACTCGGGTTAAGCAAAATGTCATCCCCGCAAAATTTTATATTTTTTTAAAGATTGATTAACCCGTAATTGATTCACAGAGTGACGGCATGATGCTTTAAAACCAGCCCGAGATAAATTCTATCTCCCCTTTGCTCTCGCAAAAAACCCCCTAATGTTTTCGAGCCAAAAATAAAAAAACAGTGCAGAGTTGTCCGCATCCGTATCGCGCTGATAGAATGAATTGATCTACCAGATGGATGTCATCTCCTTAATGGACAACAAACGAATTTTAAGGACATAAAAGTTACAAGATATTGGAAAAGAAAAAAAATATAGTATGTTGACATTTTATGATCAGTATAAAGTACCTCATACAGTAGTGATCTCAAAATTTTAATGTTAGAATTCAATGGCTGTAGTTATCATAATAGGGAAAATATTTTGGATAAAATTTTTATGAGAAGTAATAGCTTTGATAAGAGCAAGTCCTTCCCAAATGAACATTAGAATACAAAATTTAATTTCTTTGTTGTCACGAATTTCATTTTTTAAGAGGCAAAAGTTTTCCATTATTTTTGGTAAATATTTGTTTCAAAAAATTTGTTTTCCAAAACTGGATATTTCCTTGAATGGCCATTTTTAAAAATTTTTCATCTCTATTCCGTTGCTTCTTTGACATAATTGAATACTTTAAATTCTCTCGGTTTGAAATAAAAACTTATTTGAATGCAAACTTATAAATCGATCTTTAAGCGCCAAAAGGCAGATCAGATTTAATCCATAAATGATTTGAATCATCCAAGTACCAGTTAATGCGTGACTGTTTATATCTGTTCTAGTCTGGTTTTACGGCTTCGGTTAACCTGTACTGTTTTGTTTTCTACCTTATTTATGGCAATTTTTTAATTATTCAGTAGGGTATTCAACTCCTGTTGAGAAATATTTTGAGTTTAACTATTCGGTAACAAACCTACCAATCATCTGGTTAACCACGGTTTAACACGCGTCCCTTGGATTTTTTCAATAAAGCAAGGATCATAGAGCTTATATCGGACAATTTTGAAATTTTGAGAACATCTGGGGAATTGTCCAAAATTCAATGTCAACGAGCTATTTTCGATTCTTGCCACAGAGGGCAGGAATTGGGACGAATGTGACAAAAACAGAATTCTTGGACGTTTTGATATTACTACATGTACAGTATGTAAAATAAAAGTTGGCTGCAAATAAAGCTAGACCCTCTGGATTGAAATAGAGGGAAACGAAATATTACTTGGTAATAGTAGCCGACCAATGAGAAGCGAATCCCATTGATGAGGTGTGTTTTTGAAGTTACGAAAGGGTCCCCTTGTAACTATACCGTAACTATCACTGTAATCACCAGAAACAATTTCTGATGTACTGGTTCGCAAAATTAAGAAAAGATCTACAAATCAGCATTTTCGGGTTTTCATATGAACTGTTAGTTTTTAGTCCATTTCACCAAAAAATGTCAAATCAGTGTCGTCGACCCCCTTAAAAGGGATGTTTTTCGCGTGGGTTTTCCGTCCGCTTTGTTCGTTGGTTCGAGCCAAATATAAGCAAAAAATGGGAATAGAAAATCTGGTCGGGGATGATCCCTTTTACAAACCCTGGTTATAAATCAACAATTCTATGTTCAAAAGAATTCTAGAATCATATTGTTCACAACCAAAGATCTTATCAGAAGAACATAGCTTGTTCACAGTGGACTCCAAATCGTTCACATTTTGCCTTTCGGAAACGACTCATCTCATTAAGTTCTTAGATATCGCAAAATGACCACACATATTGAAAAAGTCGAGAAAAATTTGTCCGGATCGGACCATCTTTTTTTCAAAACATTTGAGATCTATACTAAGTTTTCAGGCTGTCGAAGAATTCAACCAGATTAGTCGAAATAACCAGATGAGTCGAAATATAATTCTATTTTTTTCCTGAGAAAATTTGCGATATTATTACTTCGGATATGGGGACAAAAATAATTTCAAGTTCGAAACACTCATAAAAAATTAACGTTTTTTAGGAAAAATTTGAATACAGTGCAAAAAACTATGAAAAACCGTACGGTGGAAATTCTCTCATATTATTAATTAATCTATTTTCAAAATTTGATGTTTTAATTTTGCTCAATTGTTTTCTTATTTTTNATACTTTTATAATATCTTTATCCACTTTTTGCGTTAGAATGAGTAGCCACTTCTCTTAACGGTGATTTTAACAGATTGAGGATGGCTACGCATCTAACCAAAAAGTGATAAGAATATAAAAGCTTGTAGGGCAGGCCTACGGGAGCATAGGATAGATGAAAGAAAAGATTACCTGATTTTTTTAATAATTTCAACTTTTTCAAAAGGCAAAAAAGACCAAACTTAACCAAGAAACAAATTTGTAACTTTTGAACTATACATTAGAGATATGATTATAGAAAAATAATCTGGAACAGAATCAGAAGGGAAAATAACATTAGATATTTTTAACTGGCTAATAATACCGGTATGATAAAACAATTGGTATGCCGAAGTCACAGAGTGCAAGTTCTTTCAAGGAGGATTTATCAGATTATAAGATCGAATAACCAACAATTTTTTACAAACTTCAAAAAACAAATCTAATTTGTTTTTCAGATATTTCTGACAACCGTGCCCATTTGTTTCTTGCGAAACAGATAGTGTGAGTTTAATTGCTAGAGGATCCGAATTCAGCTTGCTCTAACTGAGCGGGTTTTCACAAACTGCATTGGGATGTACCACTAGAGGACGAAAAAATGTACATAGTTTGGTAATTGAAAAATATTGGGAGGGGTATATATTACGCGGAATCGTTGAAGACAATAACATCATTCTGATTGGGAGCCAAATATCAAAATTGCGCTTCAATTTAAACCATATTGAATTGAAACGAATTATAATTCACTGAATAAGCCAAATATATTACGAATAATTGTCTATATATATATCTTTGTATTGCGCGTGCCATCAAAATTGCACAACCTCGGATGACTAATCCACACTTTTTTTTGATCATGTGAATAATGAGCTTTGAGGTTAGATAAGAACATGTGATCGAGAGGACTTTACAATTCACACTAAACATACCTAATCAAATTGGTGTTACACAAATAGTAATTATACAGTTTAGATTGAGGGGTCCGTAATAACTGATTCCAGCGACCCTAAATTTGGAACAGTCGATAAAAACAAATTGGTATGCCGCCGCAGCCACGAGAGGCCTGAGTGACGGGCTGTTAGGGTGTGCAGTTTCTCTCACAAATTTAAAAGCTCACTTATACAGGTGAATTATAAACGGAGACATTAGGAAAGCTTTCGCGGGGTAATACAGTATAACAGCGTATGGCATGGTTAGGGGTAATTGTTTACACAGACGAAAATATTGTCAGATGGCTACGACCTAAAATTATTACATAAAAAAAATATACACGAAAAGAACAATATGATAGGCTATTGATGAGCTAAAATTTCAAAATTTTAAACAAAAATCGATATTTTGAATGAACTAACTTTAGTTTCAAGTACCGAAGACAAATCCACTTTAGTCTGAAGTTAGTTAACTTTATACTACATATGAGAAAAACTAAATACGTAACAAAGGTATAAAAAAATTGTATAATAGCAGAAAAATAAATAAGATAATCAGATTTTTTCTAAATAATAAATCGTCCCTTTGACTAGCATTGTGTGGAAAAGATACCGCTGACGTCGCTGTGTTCAAATCGACCTCTCTTCCTATCCCAAGCCGATAATTCAATCAGGATTTATTAATAGGAAATGACCGTTCAGAGAAAAACAGCAGCTGAATTTTGCGCTCATTGCCCTCCTAGCACTATTTTACCAAAACTTTAATGTAATAAGTCAGTACTGGAAAAAATACTATGGGAAGAAGTATAAAGTTTTATTTTGAATTTATCTGAATTTCTGACAGATGACATTCCCTGAAATAAAAATATCAGTTTTCATATACAGGAAATTGGAACTCTGTGTCTCAATATGCGGCTGATAGCTACAAAAGAGGTAGAAAATTGAGAAAAGGTCTCGAATTAATCTTCAAGGACATATAAATAGTTTTTTATAAAATTTACATTTAATAATGCATATCAAAAATTTGGTTTGAGAACATGTTTTGGCATTTAAGTAGATCAGTTTGAAGTATTCACAATGTTGACGTCAGAATGATCAATTATGAAAAAAACAATTAATAATCAGTTTTCCAATTTATTAAAAATGATAACTAAACAAATTTCAGTAATTGCAAGAAAACTTAAATAAAATGGTTCGATTCGACTCAATTCCTTTCCATTTGTTATGTATTTTCGATTTGAGTATTTTGTCTCTAGTCTGAGCTGTCTAAAGTTGATCGGATGAGTCGGTTTCAACAACCGTAACAATTACCCGAGAGGGAAAAACCCTCTAAAAGCATAAAACACATGTCAGTGAATAAATAATGCGTCAAAAATTTTGGCAGGCACGTTAATAGTGGCGATTGTTCGGCTTACTGAAAGCATAAAATCTACTTCTCATCAGATTGCTTAACGTCCTTGTGGCCACTATAAAAAAGTTTACGGCCAGGCACTAAAAGAAGCCAACGATAGTTGAGTGGCTCGTCACCTTTGAATGTTGTATTACACAAAATGGGTAAGGCTAATTCTGGAATTTTATTTTTTTGCATACAGGAGAGGATTAAGAAGTAATGAGTGTAAATTCGAAGTTACAATCACCGGATGCTACCTGTCTAGAGTTATAACCATTCTGGCACAAATATTTTCCATAGTACTAACTTTCACATGAATTTATATATTTCACATATCAAGTGCATATATTACAAATTTTGGTGTGGAATGCAAAATATCCGACTTCAGAGTACAATTTTATTCTGCACATTTTAAGTAGCATACAAATATTTAGGTTGGAGCCCAGTGGAGTACAATTCTATTTCTAGAGTTTTTAACATTACTCAGAGAACAATCATAGCTATTATAGCTATAAAAATTATATTATCCACTTTAACGTATTTGATGTTACTTACCTTATTTCACCGTTTTCCGCTAAACGCCAACTTATCGTCACTCTAGCGCCTCACTCATCGCCTTCGGGAACTTTTGTTTTTAAAATTGAAAGCCTGGAATAGCTTTATAACCCGACCCAAAATGGCACTTAAGCGAGCTGTAAACTAGCTGCGTCTCTACTTGTAGTATTTTACTACAGTTTCAATAAGGCAGACCAGTACATAACGATATGGCACTTTATGATCTGAGTGAGAGAGAGTACTTTTGCAGTTATAAATGCCTGCGGAATATCAGAGCATGATCTCTGCTATCATTTTAATATTGTAACAAATTGTTTGGGTCTTACTAGGGAATGTGTTTACTCACAGTCGTCTTAGTAAAAGTTATACGTGTTTTCGAATTTTTTTCCAGCCATAACATGTTTTAGAATATTTGTAGGGCGCTTATTTTAACAAGCATTATATAGGATTGTACTCTATAACGGATTCGAAAATTTTTCGCAATCTTTTATTATCAGCGCTATACAAATGCTCATGTGAAATTGCGGCGCTTTTTAAGCTTATTGTAACTTATTTCGGATTAGAAACTTTTGTCGTATCAATTTTTTTCCCAGCCATAATTTTAGATTTTGCGCGAAGCTTAGTTTTAAGTCCTTTATATATTGGTACTTATTCGGATTAAAAATTTTGGTCAATTTTAAAAAATAATGAGAATTGGTCTTAGACAAGATTTTCACATAACTTTCAAGTTTTTTTTTAAGATTATAAAACCGCTAAAAAACTCCGATTGGGCTGTCCTAAGAAGTTTCCAATGTTCTTGTTTATAGAGCCACATTGCGAGGTGACACATCAAGTTCTCATATTGTATTACTACAACTGGTAAAGACAATATGATGGTTATATTTACCCAGAGACAGTTAAAACTCAAATTGGTTTATTTCTCAAATTGCACTACTAGTTACACCACGCCACGTGCTATCAGGTAAGATTCATTTCACAGTTTCAGTAGCGGGACCAACAGTAAATCTGACGCTTAATAAAATCTTCAATTTCATTGATCTAATTAATTAAAACTATGGAATCTCACCTGTAGAGTTCTCTTGGTAAGAGTGGTTTGGATGCTAGAAGACTTAATTATTTCAAAAGCGCGTAGTGTATTGCTTATACATTCTTTTTGAAGAATATGTCAACACACAGAATTAATTAAAAAAAATAAACACAAGCAAATATTCATTAATTAATTGAATCTGGTATCTCAGCAAGTTAGTAAACGGGACGATTGAAATAAGGAATTCAAAACTCAAAATGGGTTTGGATGTTTTTAAGCTATCTTGTAGAGGATTTTTTTCTGAACCAATTTAAAACCCAAGATTTTTTTTGTTTCTCAAAAATGTCAAAAAACATCGACTTTGTCGGCAATATTTTCGAGATTTTTACAAGCTAGTGAGCCCCCGAAATCCAGGCGTCTACGAATAAGCCTTTTTATGCGTGAGCCATAGTGAATAATGGTTAAGCAGAAGTTATAGTCGATTAAAGCCAGCATAGACTAAAAATAATTATACCTCACAATAATCACAACCCTGTCCAACCTACCGTCAACAATTCAAGGCCAAATTTCAAGTTCATCGGCATCAGTCTTTCAACTATTTTTGATTGCTCTTGTGGTGAAAGATATTTAATTCTAGCGCATTTGTGAGTTACTTCATGACGACTATTTGTGAAAGTTCGATAATGCAAATTAAAATTAAATTCTTCGGCACATGAACGTCAATTTTGAAACGCCTACGCGTTTTTATTTTTGTAACATAAAATTTATTTTGTTCACATATCGCCGAATGTGCCGACAGAGGCCTCAAAACATTTTGACATCGAATACAGTGAAGATATCACCTAATGCGTTATGAATTTTATATATACTTCACCAAACAAAATCAATTTAAGTTGAAAAGAGTAAAATTTGGTTAATTAAATCAATGAGAATACGTCTATTCGCACAAGACGCGCATAAGCAATTTGTATAATTAATCTCAAGAAATTGGGCACCGGCGTTTTAGCTAAAAAAGGTGAAATTACGGAGCTTTTTTCAGCAAATTCGCGATATGAGGCTTTGAGTACATAAGGGTTATTTTTATTTAACATAAGATATATTGCATTGAAAGTCATGAATTTTTAGTTATATGGGCATACCAAGACCCTGATAGTTGCTGTTTTAAATTTGACTTATATTTTTTAAAAGATTCTATAAACTTTTTTTGAGTTCCGAGTAAGGAATTACATTTTTAAGGTTCATCATAGTCGAAAGCCAGGTGGTTTTCTGCTATAGGACGCACCTTATATAGGAAAATTTCGGAAGAAATATAGGCAAAACCCTAAGCGATATCGAGAAAATCGATTTTTATTACATTCAAACTCAAACTAAACAAAGCTCAATGGAGTTATTTGTTAATTTATTTGACACCTGATTTATAACCGGAATGTATTTTTGGTACGTTTCGAATCTATGCGCCGAAAAAAAATACGAGTTTATTTTGAAAATCAGTGGAAATGAAAATTTTTATATGTTATGTTTTCACAGCATATACACGACTTCTTGCACATTACTGCTTGTAAATATTTTTGAATGAATTTTTGGAATTTTTTTTAAGTCATTTTTAAAGTAAAAAAGTGCTTGAGTAGTTTTTCAAAATATATTGCTTTTCTTTTTTTTTTAAATCGCCTCGCTGATCAAACTCCCGAGAAAAAAGTACCTTTCTAGTTAGGTGAGCTTTGAAAATCCACCAATGGAATTTCAAATTGTCTGAAAATTATATTTTACAGTTTTGAAAAACATTTTTTGAGTCACTTCTAAAATTGGCTCTAAATGGCGCAAAAATTCCGGTTCGGGCTACTCGAATACCCTTAAGCGGAGTCGCCATAAGTCCTGCAGATGGTACATTTTTTCAGAGCGATAAATTGAAAGAAAAAAAATGTGAAAATTATTTTTTATTTTTATCTTCAATAAGAAGTGTCCATTCTTTGGCAATACGTATTATATTTTTTAAATTATCGTTAACATAAACTTACATTATCTGGGAAATATAAAAACCAACACTTTTACTTCACGTGTACATCCATTTCTCAACTAAAACTCTTCGTGACTCTCTTACAGATTTTATATTAAAGACCATATAATAAATCACGACATTGTCGGGTGTGAAGCGCTAAAAGTCTTGTTTTATGTTGCTATTAAAAAAATTGACAATTTCCTTGATATGAAAGTTTTTCCATGAAATGGTCAAAATGGAAAAGTAGAGAAAAAACAACTTTTTTGAATAAAAATTGAACCTTCAATTGCGTTTTGATAATTAAAAAATGTTCTTACAATCAAAGAAATGGCGCCTAATTAAACAAACCCACAATTTATTTGAAATTTTTGACCAAGTACCATAAAATTTCTAATATTTAGTGCCAAATGGCACTTATCGAGTGTACCATCGATGTTAAAAATTTCATCGATAGTTAGAAATGAAAATCGCGCGACCAACCCATTAGTTGACATACGGATATTTAATAGATACCAAATAACATTTATATGTGATTCTGCTGATTTTTTATGGAGAAGTGCAAAAAAACCACTAATAAAAAATTTTGAGACGTGATTTGCGGAAAATTTCTATAATTTTTTCATAAAAAAGTCGACAAAAAATGACAAATCGAACCATATTATATTTCAAACAGCAAGAGTCAGAAATAATGTGCGACAGTGCATGAAAAAAAGATTAAGTGCTGCTATATTTTTTTAGTTTTTATTCATAAATTAAAAAAACGATCAGAAAAAATTTTGGACTAAAATGCGGAAAATTTTCATAATAGTTTGAAATTTTTGAAAATTTTTACGATTTCAAAAATGAAAACTCGAACTCAAATTTCCAAAATGATTTTAAAAATATTTTATCAAAGCTGAAACATATTTATATCGGTTCGCTACTATAAAAGCATAAAAAATATACTGACTTATTATTTCGTAAGTTATAACGACTCCAAGTCCTGCTGGGTTTATGGACCCCTTAACCGATTTTTCGATTTTTCCTAAATGTATACTGAAAGCCTATGTTAATAGATATCCGGTTTAAACTGGTAGACCTAAAAATAAGGCAAACATTTCTTCATTGAGCTTTTTTTAGTTGGCAGTTCTGCAAAAAAGCGTTTCCTCTCAGATAGCCAGATTTTCTGGTAATTGTCATTGGTTGGGGTGGTGCTTTAAAAAACCGACTGATATCAATAAAAAATAAATAGCTCAAAATTTTTAACTGAATGGTTGTAAGTCGTATGATACAGTATCATTGTACTCGTTCAAATTTTTACCAAGCAACTATCGCACCGGATCGCTTTTCGGCTAATGCTTATAATTGCCCGTAAAAGTAAATGTATAAAAGTTATTCAAATTGCGTAAATAGCAAGTTTTTTGGTATAATAATTATTCCTTAATATGGATATTCTGATACCAAACTCAAACAAATTTCAATTAAATATGTTATCTTTTTTTAATCTAACGGCAATTTGTACGCACGATTTACGTAATTTTTCGACAGCATGAGATATGAATAAGACTGAAAGTTTACATCTAAATTTATGTATATCGATAAAGGCGGCTTGTCGATCATTTCTGCCACGATTAATTTTCCCCCCAGAATATGAAGGCCTTAGAAGAGGCAACAATTTGGAATTCAGGGCGGGCTGCATGCAACATTTCTGCCCAAAAATGAAGGCTTGGAAGAGGCAATATTGATTCAGGGCGGCTTCAATCAACATTTCTGCCCAAAAATGAAGGCCCTTGGAAGAGGCAATTTTTGGAATTCAGGCGCTTTCATCAACATTTTTTTTTCTGGGCCCCAAAATGAAAAGGGGGCTGGGAAAAAAAGAGGCAAAATTAAATTTTGAATAGGGCGGCTTCAATCAACAATTTTGCCCAAAAATGAAAGGCTTGGAGAGGCAATTATTTGAAATTTAGAGCGCTTCATCAAACATTTTCTGCCACATTGATATTTTAAGGGCGGATTCATCGACCATTTCTGCCACAGGATATTTAAGGGCGGCTTCATCGACATTTAGACGTAGTGAAAAATTTTTAGAAGCCATTTGCAATGTAATGTAATGAACAAGCTTCTCAAAATCAGTAATTCCTCGTTTAACCAAAAATATAAAGAATAAAATTGAAAGATTTAAGATATCTCAGAAAAAACATCATAACTTTAGTATTAGATCATAGCCTGAATTTCAGACTTAGTATTAAACCGCGTTGAACTGTCCCTCTCTCATTCGAGATAAAATGGACGTTTCTGAGGAAACAGATATCGAAAGACAGTCTCGGTTCTTTAAACTCGTAACTCGATTTCCGGCAAGTAGTGACCATTCACCATTTAATCGGCTTTTAACGACGCTTATCAATTACTGAAAGATCAGTTATAAATATGATTAACTCATAACAAAATACTTTTTTTGAAAATTTAACTGTATTACAGTACTTATGTTTGCAAAATTTTTCGAATCACCAATAAACCCTTTCATAACCAAGCCCAAAAATGATCACGTGCCCGATATCAAGAAATAAGCCCGGGTCAAATACTTCTGTTTTTTTTTCAAAAATTGGCTTAACTCCCGTAGTGATTGGAGCTCCGTGCGGCGATGGTCTTTAATCGCAATTTAGGACCCTTAATATGTAAGGAATGACAATTTACAAGTGTCAATCGACCTATTTGGATATTGACGTTTGTGCGTTTTTTCGAAAATTTTTACTTGTATTACAGTACTTATTTTTGCCAAAAAAATTTAAATCATCAAAAAATCCTTTGACAGGTCAGAAAAAATTTCTAAAGACTGTTTTCTCATTACAACATAGCCCGAAGATGACACGTGACCGTAAATTCAAGAAATAAAGTTTTGGTAAAAGTAGATTTTTTTTCAAAAGTTACTTAAATCAATTTTTGAAATAAGGAAAATGGTTCTTTAGAAGTTTTTAAGACTTTCATTACACAAGTCCAAAACGACACGTGACCTTCAAATTAGGAAATAAGGTCTGTAAAGTAGAACAAATAGTGATCAAATACGCACAGAAAACGTCACGTGATCTTATTTTTCAAGAATAAGGATCAAATTTATGAACAATAATTCCACCTTATTTTGAATTATTTTTCGTCTCGTGATTTTTATCTACTTTGGTTTAATAAGAAAAAAGCCTTCAAACGATTGAAGTAAACCCTGGAATTTGGTTGGAACGTATTTGAAAAACTTTTTCAAATTAAACTGTCTAAATTACTGTATGCATTTTTTCAAAAAGTACTCAAAATCACGTAAGAAGACCCCTTAGGTGCGGTGTGCTGATTTTGAACACTTTACGAAGCTACTTTTTGGATAAAACTGGCCACGAAGCTGATATCCCAAAAAGTCTTGGCATTTGAAGAACAACTCTCGCACTGAAATTAAATTACACAGTAATCTGATAAAATCCCAGCCCTTTTTTGTTTGAGTGCATTTATTGAAGACTGTAATTACGCTTTCAAGAAACTCTAAAAAACTCGCTCAATACGCATTTTCTCCGTCAATTTTCAACACATTTTTCATTAATTTTTTTGTGTCTGGCTTCAAAGAAGCTCGCTCATAAGCATTATTATATTTTTAGGAATTTTGCTTTTGGCGGCCAAAAACGAAAACGAAAATTATTGATTTATTTAGATAAAAGAAAGTGCGCTAATTTGTTTTCTTTTGACGCTACGGTTAAAATTGCACCAAAACAAAATCCTTAAAGTGTTTGTTTTTACGGAAAAAATTAATTTTTTGAAGCATTTTTTTCTGGTTTCTAAATTATGTCAAAAATTTAGGCTCACCAATGAAAGTTGACCATGGGGCCCAGAACGCCAAATCAAAATTTCGAAAAAACTCTCGAATGTTTTGTCAAACAAGGCCTGTGCTTTCAGATGCAGTATGAGCCGAAACTGTATCCCTTAATGGTTGGAGGAGATAGGCTTTTGACTTTTTTGGCCTCTCGAAACTGAGAATTTTGGCTTACAAAAAAACATTCGAGAGTTTTTTTCGCAATTTGATTGGTCGTCTCTTGAGGGCCATGTCAACCTAAAATATTAAATTTTTGAAAAATTAAATGTTTAAAATGTAATGTCTGACTTAATCTCGATAAATTAAAAAATAATTTTTACTCTTTTCCCCATTCACCGTAATAAAGCCTTCCAAATTCAAAGTCGAATATTTTTATTCAATTTTGTTTCTGATTCGTGGCGTACATTTTGGAGCAAAAGAATACGAAAACTCGTTTTTTCAGACGATGAAGATGAGCTATTTAAATCAGAGGCCCATATTCAATAGTCAGTGTTATATTTAATCTTTTGTTAATTCGTAGTGACTTGAAAACTGTCATGGTTTCCGATGAGTACGAAACTAATCTTATTTTGTCCTTGCATTTATACGAGCACACAGGATTACGATTTTAAAAAAATTATTAGCCTCCAATTTAACTTCTAATCCTAGATTCTCCGAGTCATGAAAAATAAGAATATTCCTTTTTCGCCTAATTATCTCTGGCGTTTTCGGTGTGAGGGAATTTCATGGTTTTGAGTGTGAGGGGGTTAAGGGGGGTGTCGGTTTTTTTTTGACCCTTTATAGAATAATTTATGATACATTATATCGGTTATGAACTAAAAGTTGACCCAAGATCTCATGGTGGCAATTATTTTTTTTAAAACAATCTAGAACAAATTAGAATTTTCAAAATTCCGAATATTTTTTTGCTTTAACACCGCATAACCGGTTTTCCAACCATGATATGAACATTTTTATGGTGAATATGACCCTACAAAAAACGATGCATGAATTAAAAATTATCGAATGTCTTAATCGAATTCTAGAATTCAATTTATTTTTAAGCCAAAATGTTAAAACTAATTATCGAATTTGACGCTGAGTGGTTAAAAAATTTTGATTAGCTGTGAGCCAACTTTTGATCAGTGATATCTCAGCTCAAATTTGGTGGTACTTTTGTTCTATCAGACAAACTTTTTTTTCCCGAACTTTTCATTTTCCGGTTTCATTTAATTCAATTCTAGAATCTATGAATTTTTATTCAAAAATTTCCTTCTCAATCACTTTACGCAATAATTTATCTAACCTACTTCCCAAAAAAATGGCTTCATTTCCTAACTTCGTCAAAAGAAGACTAGATTGAAGTCGAAAAACTGGCAAATCGGCGTTTAAGTGAGATTCTAGAATAAAAGTCAAAAATCGAAAAATTTCCTTCTCATCACTTTTTTCTTCTCATTTTATAGCTACTTTGATGTAAAATTTTAAGACGCTTTGTATGTGGGTCTAAACGAAGATAGATTAAAAAAAAAACGTTAGTGCTCTAGAATAGACTCACCACCGTGGTGGTGTGAGTAACAAGGTTGACTTTGAGATGTGTAATCGTTGGGAAGGCTAGATCTACAAACAATGTATCCTCAGAGTATTTACAACTGCCCTAGATTGATCTGAGGCGTGATTGGAAAGGTACCAAAAAGGCGACACCCCCCCCTTAAGACAATTTTTTCAGTTTGATTACCCTTAACAAACATTTCCGATTTATAAAAAATTTAAATTTTGTTATTTATTAATTTGATGCATGCGGTTTTCATTTCCGGGATCAAAAAGTGACTTTGAGCATTTTTAATTTTTCAAAGTAATCAGCGTCGGGCAATCGTTTTAAAATTTCTGAAAAAATAAATTTTTAAATGTTCTCCTGAAATTTTCTTTCTTAATGGTTCTTTCATTATTTCTTATGATGAGCTTTCCGTAAATCCTAAATAACGTGGTGTTTAACACCAACCAAATATGGAATCGCGTTTAACACCACCTGTGGTCATCTGAGACCCATGACCGTTTCAACAAAGTTTGATGCTTGCGCATCTTTTGAGAACCACTAAATCATTGAATTGAAATATTTCGATTTTCCGGGCACCCCATTTCCGGGTTACAACCACGTGATCGTTGGGTATATAAAATTTGAGATGTCAATCTGGAGCAGAATTTTACGTTTACCCGAAACAGTGAGTAAGCATTGCGAAAAAGATGAACATTTTGGGCTTTTTGTTAAAAAAATGTTAACTTTTGAAAATACGAAAAAACGATTTCGACGCACTTTAACAGCGCCATCCGGAGTGGTGGAGCCAAAAATTTTTGATAAATTTCAAGCGTCAAAAATTTTCCTCAGTTCCGAAATTCAAATCCCTAGGACCTTTTTATCGGGTGCTCATTTTTGCTCGGAGGACTAAGTATAATTGAAATCTCCTTAGATATTTATCAAAATACTCAGAATATTCGCTTAATTCAAGATTATTAAAAAACTTTGTTGCATAATGTGATCTTTCTAATAATTAGTATAAGTTAATCTGTGCATCAGAAATGTCAATTTGATGCCCTAACATATCAATATGGCAGAAATTCGATGAAGCCGCCCTAAAATATCAATCCTGGGCAAAAATGTTATGAAACCGCCTTAAATTCAAAATGTTGCCTCTTCCAAGCCTTCATTTTGGGCAAAAGTTGATGAAGCCGCCCTAAAATATCATTGGCAGAAAGTGTGATGAACCGCCCTAAATTATCAATCTGGAGAAATGTTGATGAGAACCGCCCTACTTCAAATGTTGCCTCTTCCAAGCCTTCCATTTTTGGCAGAAATGGTCGATGAAGCCGCCTTAATATCAAGTGACAGAAATGTTGATGAAGCCGCCTAAATTCGGAATGTTGCCTCTTCTAAAGCCTTCATTTATTCTGTGGGAAAATTATATCGTGGCTATGATATATGTTTTCGACCAAGCGCTTTAATCGATATAATATACAGCATATTACTTATCTTATGTAAAATTTCCATAACCGGTAATTATCGTCATATTACTTAGTACTATTTTAACCGTGAAGTTCAATAGTAACCGAAATTTTGAAAAGGATGATCGGCCATTGTGAAGGTACTGTTTTTTTAGCCAAAAATTTTCATATTTCGGCTTTTGAAAACGACTTCGATTAAGTTTTTCCATATTTCAAAACTGAGCACAAATCCTAGTGAATAATAAAATATATAATGACATCATCAGGATCATTTTTTCTGCAGATTACTGATTTTTTTAATAATCAATTATTGTTGAAAAATTGAATAAAAAGCCTGAATCGAACAGTCTTTTCGATTTTGGTTATTCGAATATTTGTGCTCAGTTTGAGCTATCTACGAACTCAATCGATGAGTCGTTTTTCAAAAGCCGAAATAAAACAACAATTTGGCTGAAAATGGCAAAATAACGACCAACGGCCCGAATTGGTATATCTTTAATCGAGGAAGAACGAGCATCTAGATCAAAGGCGCGAAATTAATTCGGCTTTTGAAACGACATTATCTAATTGAGTCTTTAGACATCTCAAACTGAGGCAAATATCTATTTTTTGTGGGATAACATTAAACATGTAGCTAAATTTATTGCTCATCAGAGGACGTGATTTGGACCGGGAAATAGTATTAAAAAGAATCGGACATTTTTTAATTCCTTTCTGGAGGTACTGAAATTGTTTAATTATCAGTTCTTGTTAAAAAATTTTCACAATGGTCTGAATCGGACACATTTTGATATATTTTTTTTAATATTTGGTGCTCAGTTTTGAGCTACTAAAAACTTATAAGATGAGTCGTTTCTAACGCGAATTATTCGCCACCTTTGGTTTAGGATGCTCGTTCTTCCTCGTTAAGATATTCGAAACTTTCCGAACTATAACTTTCGTACAGAATAATGTTGAAAACGCATGATAGTTTGCAGCAATATTTTTTCTACATATCTTTTTGTAAGATATATTTCATAAGACCTAATTATAAGGGCAGCCTATATTATAGGCTATATAATATAGGCTGCCTATAATGTTGACCCATGATAGTTGAAGCAATATTTTTCTACATATCTTTTTGTAAGATATATTTCATAAGACGCTAATTTATATAGGCCCTATATTAATATAGGCTATAATAATATAGGCTGCCTATATCAATTCAATTTGTTTAATATTTCTAGAAAATATCAGTTGAATCAGTGTTAGAAATTTTAGAAATCGAATCAACGTAGATTTCTGAAGATTTGTAGATTTACTGAAGTGTAGAAATTTAATTCCCAAACAAAATAATAATGATCAATTTGGGTCGGATCCGGATAGTATCATAAAAAAATTGGTCATGACTCGTGACTCACGGATCGAGACATAGATCAAATATGAATTGGGTGGGATCGGGTATTTGAAATTATAATTGAGGTCGGATGGAATTGTTTTTTATCAGGAATTCGAGTTTTCCTAATTCTCAAAACAAGGCCGCCATAATATTGTAACCTATCAAAATTCGCCCCAAATATTATGGGTGACTTTAGTCCAGGTGAATGTAAACTATAATCTTCATCAACTTATATTATATTTGTTGTATAAAACTATAACAGTAATAAGTTATATTTGTATCAACAAATTTGTAACAACTCTGGTAGTTTACCGCGCGCACCCTTTATATTATATAACTAGGAAGCGCACGAGGCGAATTTCTATGTTTTGAATGGTTGCTCTTGAAGCTAAACAGAAAACATCGTGGCTCCCTATATATACTCATCTTTAGGGATCGAACTTTTGTGAGAAATGAAAAAAAAAAGAGAAATAAACATTAAGAACCATAATTTTTTATTAAAAGGTACGACCGGGATCGGGATGGAAAATTCACAAAGTGAGCCAGACAGTATGGGCATACGTTTTAAAACACTGGATAGTCGCAAGCCAAAATATATATAAAGTCAAAAGGTGTCTAAAAAGCTTTTAAGTAAGGTTTGAATACATGCCTGAGTGTTTGTGTACGAAAATATTCTGAATGAGATAGACTTTTTCTCTGAACATTTAAGTCTGGATACTGTTCAAAGTAACAGATAGGGCATAATCCTTTTCCTAAGCGGAATACAATCTCAATAATGTTTACTATCTCTATAGCGCGTGTTCGAATCCGCACTAATGTTGTTTTAGTGATTTTCTTTGAGTAGAAATATAGCCAAGGTCTTGATAATGGGACCGCTAAATTTTATCGGTGTGTAATTCACTCAAAGCAATCACTAGACAACATCAGTGGGATTCGAAACACGCGCTATAAGAGTAGTTAATGTTTTGAGATGAAGTTCCGTGGGAAAAGGCATAACAGTTCCAAAACGATCCTTTTGGCCGAAAATCGATGGTGGAGCACGCTTGATCAGGTTCTCTTCGGTTTTAAGTCTTCCGCTTTCCGGTGAAATATTAAATCTTATCGACACCACACAATCGTCTTTTGAATAAGACAAAACTTAATAAATGAAACCGAAACGTTACTTTTTATTATTCCAAGATTTATATTTAAGTTTATGCTTACAGCTTGAGTTTTTTAAACATTGTTCTAGTTTTTTTCGTCCGGTGGCTGACACAAAATTTAGTTACTGCCGAATTTGGGCACGTACTTTCTGTTTCTTTTTTTGTCGGACGTAAAAAATTGACAAATTTTAAAAAAATAATTTGAACCAATCAGAAGCTGTTTTAAAGCGAATTTTCATTTTATCTTTCTAATTGTCAGGGTGGGTTCATACTACGTGATTTATCGTGTGTCCTGTGACATATTATTACCTATGAACGAGTTCAACGCAGAGATCGTAGTACATTAATATGAGCAGTCCCTCATTAAACAAGACTGCAAAGAAGGGGAAACCAAGAATCACGCCCGCTCAATAAATTTACATTGGATACGAAACGTGGATCACTAGATCCCAATCAGGAACGAAGTGTTGCAAATAGGCGATTTCTCGGTCAGATTTCTGGGCAACAGATGACTCTGTGATCTAATTAATTGAGCATCGTGGCCTTGGACATTTTTTCGACTAACCGTGAATAGCCCTTTATAAGCGTTACCGTCATTTGCTTGTGATACACACAAATAAGACTCTGGAGTAATTATCACACAAAATTTCGTCGCAGCTCAGTTCCAAGGTACTTAAATATCCGTATTTTGGCACATGGAACGTTAGGTTCTATCCACAGTAGATTTATAGTTCATTTCTACGCAACAGATAGAACTTGGCCAAGACGGTTGGTGCCGAGTTTGGCCAAGTATTGTACTACAAAGTAGGGGACCATATCAGTTCAATGCAGGTTCCCCAATTGCAATGAAAGAACGAATTGTTGCAGTTTTCCGTCAAGGAAATATATCAACTGCTTTCAATTTTCAAGTTTATTTTATTAACTAAAAATTCTTTAATCAATATCCTTTTCTCAGCATAATCAACCTCAAAAACGTTTACTATGCTCTATACCACGCGTCCGCGTATTCGAATCCCACTAATATTGTATAATTTGATTTGTCTTGAGGTATGATTATAGGCAAGGTGTGCTTGATATTAGACCGATTAAATTTAATCGATGTGTAATCACTTCAAGAGCAATCACTAAAACAATCTCTCTTAGACAACATCAGTGGGGATTCGGAACACGTGCTAAGAGAAAGTAAACGTTTTTTGAGATGAACTCCATGTTGGAAGAAGGTATATACAAATTCTATCAGTCGAGTTTCAGAGGACTGGATTTGATCTTTTTCAAATTTTAATTCTTGATGGCATTTTTTTCAAACGATATAATTTCGATGAAATTTTTCTAAATAAAAGTGAAACCTTGGGGCGGTATTCACAATCAGTTATATCTAATAGTTTTATTAATAATGGTGAATAACGGGAGATTCCTTCATTTCGGATAATAAATGATTTAAATTTAAGGGCTGGATGCCATGTCCTCTTTATCTGTCAATAGGATATTCGTTGTCCTCAGAAAAAGCTCTGACGCTTTTTTACTTCGACACTGAATATCAATTATTTGACGAACCAATCACGCTCATAGACCCGTTTTCACTGGGACAATCTATTTGAATCATATTAATATGAATTCAATAGATTTCCCCAGTATGATTCATATACAGTATGTAAATAAAAAGTTGTGGCTGGAAACAAAGCAAGGCTCTGGATTGAAAACGTGCTCTCCGCTATTAGCAGGTTTGAAATCTCAAATACACGCGTGTTCTTTACTATGGCATAGTAGTGAAATACTTCACCAATAGGAAAGCGCCGACTCCTTCCCCAGTAGCCAATGAGGAGGCGATTCAAAAATAAACTGTCTTTTTACAATCTTTTTTGCTTATATTCTTTTGAACAAAGAAACATATTCAATCACATTTTCACGTCGAAATAAATTGACATTTTTTTTTGGATAATTTAATCTTTAGAGTTACTTTATTTTTAGCTTTTTATATCTAAACTCTATTAATATGCAGCAAATAAAACTGTCGAATTTTTAATTGATGGTCTTTTTCAAGATTTTAGCAAAAGAATAAAAGAAACATATTGAGCAAAAATTAAACAACATCAATTTTGAAAATAGATTGATAAATAATTGAGAGATATTCCACCGTACGGTTTTTCATAGTTTTTTTGCACTGTATTTTAAATTTTTCCTAAAAAAACGTTTGAATTTTTTATGAGTGTTCCGAACTTGAACTATTTTTTGTCCCCATATCCGAAGTACAAGTATCGGCAAAATTTTCTAGGAAAAAATAGATTATATTTCGTATTCTTTGGATAAACGACTCTCTGGGTTGAATTCTTCGAGAGCCCTGAAAACTTAGTAATAATCGTCAACAATGTTTTTGAAAAAATTATGGTCCGATCTGACAAATTTTTTTCGATTTTTTCATATGTGTGGTCATTTTGGGTATATCTAAGAACTAATGAGATGAGCCGTTTTCCGAAAGGCAAAATTGAATAAAAAGCTAAAATAAAGTAACTTTAAAGATAAAATTACCAAAAAAAAGTACCTTCAAAATTTAAAATTGTCAGGACGTTTGAGAAGGTGGTGTACGATTTTTTTTGATATGTTTTGCTTTTTTGTCTTCAGAATAAGAAACATCAAAATTTATAAGCAGGAAAAAAAGAGAAAAATTTTTAATACTTAGTTACGAGTTAATACGAGTTATTTTGAAATCGCCTCCTCATTGGCTACTGGGGAAGGAGATCGCGCTTTCCTATTGGTGTAGTATTTTCATACTATGCCCATAGTAAAAAAACACGCGTGTTTGATTTCAAACCTGCTAATAGGCGGGAGCACGGTTTTCAATCCAGAGGCTCTAGCTTTGTTTCCAGCCAACTTTTATTTTACATACTGTATATGAATCATACTGGGACAATCTATTTGAATCATATAATATGATTCAAATAAATTGTCCTAGTGTAAACGGGTCTATGAACTGATTGGTTCGTCAAATAATTGATATTCAGTGTCGAAGTAAAAAAGGGTCAAAGCTTTTTACTGGGACAACCGATTATCCATTCGACAAATAAAGAGACATGCATCCGCCCTCAAATTTAATCATTTATTTATCCGAAATGAAGGAATTCCCGTTAATTCACCATTATTAATAAAAACTGTTAGACTTAACTAATTGTGAATACCGCCAAGGTTTCACTTTTTATTTGAAAAAAATTTCATCGAAAAATATATCGTTGAAAAAAATTGCCATCAAGAATTTAAAATTTGAAAAAGATCAAATCATTCTCTGAAACTCGACCTTATTAGAATTGTATAATCTTTTCCCAACAGAAGTACATCTCAAAAACGTTAACTATCTCTATAGCACGTGTTCAAATCCCACTGATGTTGTCTAAGAGATTATCTTAGTGATTGCTTGAGTGATTTGACACATCGATCAAATTTATCGGTCCTAATATCAAGCACCCTTGCCTATAATCATACTCAAGACAATCAATTAAACAATATTAGTGGGATTCGAATACGCGCTATAGAGATAGTAAACGTTTTGAGGTGGAGTACTGCTGAGAAAAGGATATTGATAAAGATTTTTAGTTAAAAATAAACTTGAAAATGAAAGCAGTTGAATTAATTGTCCTTGACGGAAACTGCAACAAATCGTTTTCTCATTGCAATTGGGAGAACCTGCATTTGAACTGATATGGTCTACTTGTATACAAATGTTACTTGGTCACCGGCCAACAAGTTTCTATATGTTTCGTAGAAAGTTGAATCTATAAATCTACGTGGATCAGAACCTACGTTCCTATGTGCTGCAAATTGTTTAGTCATCTTGGAATTAACTCACAATTTTATGATATATTATTCCCAATCTTTTGTGTATTCACAAGCAATATGACGGTCAACCTTATAAAGGCTATTCACGGGAGCTCGAAAAATGTCACTAAAGGCCTCATATATGCTCCAATATATATGCTCCAAGTCACTTATGCTCCAGAATCTGACCAATTATATCCGCCTATTTTGCAATTCATGGTTTTGATTGGGTACTAGTATCCAACGTTGTTTGTATCATTTAAGTATGCAGGATCTGTCCTCTGACGGTCTGTTTTGTATATTATACAGCCTTTTTTTTAATGGTCACTTATTTTCGTTGAAAGAAAAATAAACAAAGGCTTATTGTCATTTTTATCCAGATGAAAAAATAGTGACAATTTTCAGACGGAAAAAATGAAAATTCAGTGACGAAAAAAATAGTGACAATTCCGTAGTTGCCTTTAATACGAGCTTCTGATTGGTTCAAATTATTTTTTTTAAAATTGTCAATTTTTACGTCCGACAAAAAAAAGGAAAGAAAAGTCACGTGCCCAAATTCGGCAGTAACTGAATCTTGCTGTCTAGCCACCGGACGAAAAAACTAAAAACTCAAGCTGTAGCATAAACTTTAATATAAATCTTTAATAATAAAAAGTAACTTTCAGTTTCATTTATTAAGTTTTTGTAAGAAATTTCAGCGAAAATTAATTTCGAGGTCAATTTTTCGTACAAAATAATATTTGATAAATCAGGTATTCGGAATAAATTAGTAGTTTGTCTTAATTAAGTTTTAAAGATCAATTATTGTTAATACAATATTTTCAAATCGAATTAAAAATTCAGGCAGTAATGTGATATACGTATATATAAGTTTCATATACAGTATATATACAGGTTTGTAAAGATTTTTACCTTCTTTTTTCAAATTAGATAAATTGCTATCCGCTCATGAGAACTTAATTTTTGCAAAAAAACCTACGTCTTTCTCAGATCCAACCAATCAAAACGGCGGAATTCAAATTTTAAATATTAAATTTGGAAAATGGTAGGGAAAAACCTTACACCCTGTATCAATAGGATCAACGGACTTCAGAGTACAAATCCTAACTATTTGCGAAATCTGAGCATTTGATTGGTTGATCCTTTCCTAATCTGACCAATGAAATCGCCTATCCGCAATCACGGTTTTGATTGGGTGCTAAAATCTGCGTTGTTTGTATCATTCAAATAGTTAGGATTTGTACTCTGAGGTCCGTGGATCCATAAACTAAATATAAGTAATGTGGGATACGAACGCTCGACCATCAAATTTGCTACACTTTTCTAGCAGCCACAAATTATTCCTTGACGCATTTTCACTCGTTTAACTTAAGAATGACGAGACAAAACCCAGAATATTATTCATAAACAATTTGATCGTCTGGAAGCAATTTAGGAACTATTTGAAAAACTCTTTGGAATGAAGGGATAGTAATCAGATGGCTGTGATATCTTTTTTTTTGTCAGCTGAAATTTTTCGTACTTTTAAAAATCACAGATTTGACTATCGAGGTTTTTATTAAATTCGTTATAAACATGTGTCAATTTTAACATTGAGTTAATATTATATATCGGAGGGAGCCTATATAATGGTAGAATTTCCTTGGACCAAGTTTGAAAAAATATTTTGAAAAATAATTTGCGGTATTCGCGTGGTCAATAAAATTTTTATTCTGGCACTACTAGATTTCATAACAATTAATTATTTATTCTCCATATTAGGAATTTTCGAAATAACTTATAAAAACTGTTTCGAATCAGATAAATCAACAAAATCACATTTGTTTAAATAAGCAGATGTTCAGTGCATTAAAAGATTCTGGAAAACTACAATAAAGTGTTTCAAGATATATACAGTGAATATGTATATATATCGATTACGGGGTCCTCTGGTCGTGATTAGCCACTTTTTTCCACCCACGTTTGTTTCAGGTCACGAAAGAGATCGTTTTAGATCTGGGTCCACTGGTCATGATAGACGTTTTTTCAGTTTGGGGTCCACTGTCGTGATTAGACGCTTTTTCAGTTTGGGGGTCACTGGTCGTGATTAACGTTTTTTTAGTTTTCGTGAGGGGGGCGCCATTAGCTCTACAAAATTAATCGCAGAATAAGGTCTCACTTGTGAATATCAAAAAAAATTACAGTTATCATTTTATTACTCACAGAAAATCGCTCTGTTATTTTAAAAAGGATAATATTTATTACGAACATTCGAAACGGACGCATAAAACTTTTCACCTGATTTTGTCTCAAAATAATGAGAAACAAATCAATTAAATAATCGATTTGGATTGGTTCAAATTTTGACCAATCATAATCGCGTAGTTCATACAGTGCTTTTTTAAGATCATTCTCACTAAAAAACGAAAAAATGTCGATTTTCAAAATTCAAATGCTGAAATCATGTTGATGGTCAAAATTCGACCAATCAAAAACTTGGAGTTGATAATTTTGAACAAAATTTGATTTTAAATTTCATAGTCGCAGCTTCGAATATGAAGAATTGGAACATTTCTTCTTTTGTGATGGCTTGTAATAATTTCTCATCCGTCGCCCTTTAATCAAGTAATATTTGCATAAGTTTAAGATTTTTAGAAGATTTTTTTAAAATCCGGGCTTCTGATCGGTCAGAATACAAATTTCTAAAAACCAAAAATTTATAATTTGAAATGTTTGCTTTGTCAAACTGAGTCAAAAATTCAGCTTGGGCATACAGATTAAGTTTATCAGTGAAAACACAATAAAAATTTAAATTTTAAAATTTAAATTTTTTTTCCAAAATTAACGCCGAAATTCAATAAGATGACTCCTCGGATTTCAGTGCACTAGTTTCCGTAATAAAACTTGGACGCCCTAATTGTTTTGGGAGAAAGTAATCGCGAAAATATCAACTTTTCGTTTATCAAGAATTTTTGTGTAAATTATTCGGCTAATCGATTTCTGTGACAAATTTTAATATAAAAATATTCAAAACTTAGGTTTTAACTTGTTTAGTCTAGGAATTTTTGCTGTATTATTAACTTACGGAAGTTATAAAAATAAAAATTCAGATTATTTCTTTAAATTTGAAAAATAACTTTTTTTCTTCGCTTTTTCAATGTTTTCGGTTTGGCCGGATTATAAAGATTGTAATATTTTGATTTTCAGCTTTTCCATTTCAATATTCGAATTTTCTAGCAATAATGTCAATGCGGCCAATAAATGATTCAAACGCTGATAAAAATGTACTAAGATCTTTTTGTACACTTTCAGAAATTAAAGGTTTTGATAAAATTCGGCGGAGACAACTTCCTCAAAAGCACTTTCAAGGGTTGATATTTTAAAATTGTGATTTCAATTCAATATGTAAAACAAATTAGACTAAGAGGTAGTGTCCGCAAAAAAAGTTCGGCTGAAAATCTGATATAGTACTAAACCACCTAAAAAACGATAAGTGAAAGTCTCGTCGCTTTTCTATCATTGGTTTTCCCACTAGAGGGCGGCAAAGTTAAAATGGAGGTACCATTTCTACTTAATTAGATATCCGATCAACTTCATTTGTTTTTAAATTAAGCGGCTTTCAATAAGAAAAAACTTCGTGGTTTTTGTCTGACTATCCAAAAGTACAGTAGATAACCTAAAACGTGGTATTTTGACCGGTTGGTACCATTTATTCGAAACCGCCCATCAGAATTTGTTCAACATGCTTATAATTCTCTATACAGTTGTTAACAAATAGACGTCCTGCATTTTTCAATACATCATCAGAAAATTATACATTATGAAAATAATGCTAAAATCAGATTTTCAAAATTGAAGGGTAAGTCTGCAAAATTTTTTGATGACATAAGTGAAAACATCAACTTGAAAACTACGAATCGATAGGTCTCATTTTACGTTCTCACATTTTAGATTATCGAAATTGTCTAAATAATTCCAACTGACAACATATTCCTGAACTGATCACTTCACAATCTTGATATGACACAATAAAGTCGAAACGTTGAAAATAATTTTTATAAGTGAAAAATGTAGATGTATTATTCTCACAATTGTATAAGAATCTAAAAGCGTAGTAAAAACAAATTTGATCAGCGGTTTTCGAATAAATGGCACCGAACCGGCCAAATGCCACCTTTTAAGGGTTATCTACTGTATTTTTCATATAGTCAGACAAAAAATCAAGAATTTTTTTTGCCTATTAGAAGAGCCGCTTAATTTGACCCACAAATCAAATTGATCGATACTGATTAAGGAGAAAATAGTACCTCCAGTTCGACTTTGCCGCCCTCTAGTGAGAGAACGATGATTGAAAAGCGACGAGACTATCACCAATCAATTTTTCGGAGTTTTTGTTAGTACTATCACGATTTTCAGCTTATTTTTCTACGTCTCACTCATGATATGCCCCTATTTATACCCTTTTTCAAATCACGGGCTGACAAAAAGGGCGCTAAAGCATTTATTTGACATGAATAAGTATGAAAACCCTAACGAGCCGGATCTAATTGTTTATATCTTGATTTCAATCCAATTATAATTCTTGGTCCATCGTTTCGTTATTTTCTTTTTTTTATATGTTCATACAAAAAAGCCTCTGAGCACCAAAATGACCACGTGACCGTAATATTCAAGAAATAAGGTTGGTAAAAGTAGTACTTTTTTGTTCAAAATTATTTAAATCAATTTTTAAAAAAATGAAGCGGTTCTTTAGAAGTTTTTAAGGGTTTTTTCCATTACATCAAGTTCAAACCGATCACGTGACCTTCAAATTAGGAAATAATGTTTGGTTTAAGTACACAATATGATCAAATTACGCCGAAAAAATTTTGCGCAAATAACCACCTTATTTAGAGTTTGAACATAATGATTTTCCATAATGTCATGTGATCTTATATTTCAAGAAATAAGGATAATTTATGACATATTTCGAACCTTATTTTTAAATTATTTCGTCACGTGACTTTATTCGGACTTTGGTGTAATAAGAAAAAAGTCTTAAAAACGTTTGGAAGTTCAACCAAAAAGTTTTATGTCATTTGAGCACTTTTCAAAAAAAGTATATTGTGTACCGTATATAAATTACCGTCAATTTCCAAGTTCATCTTAGAGACTAGTAAGTACCCCCAAAATAATCGAAAGGGTCGACTTGATGGAAATATTAGCACTATTGGTAATTTGTGTACTAAATGTTGCCAGAGAGCAACAATCCCCCTGGAAATCTCAAAAATTGACCATTTGTTGCTCGTTAGTGACCGTTCGATACATAAATGACGCATAGTGCAAATATTTTCATGAGAAAGTCGACCTTTTCCGATTCTTTTGAGGGTACTTACAAGCTTCTACGATGAACTTGTCATTGGCCTTGGATCTTGTCATCAAAAATAGTTCTTTTTTCATTTTTAAAGAGCAGATTTTGTAAAAATTGTCATAAAAACATTTATCTGCAGTAAAATCTGGCTTTTTTTTCTTTATTAAAATTTTCCATTTATATAAATAACAATTTGTTATTTTGTGATTGTATTTTAGTCGAATGATCAAAGTCTGACAATTGAAATCTAGAAATTGTTTTTCGGATATCTTTGTTCGATTGGCCCAGGTTCCGACAAAGAAAGCGCGAGACAGAAATGTCCGCCTACGCATGGATTAATCTAGTTTGGGTACATGCAGGAAGTTTTTGAGAAAGCGCAAATATGAAATAGCTGGTAGTTAGTTTTTTGACGAAAACAGAACTAATTAAATGATGTCGTTTGTAATTATTTTCAAAATTCAAGAAGTAGAGGACTTCTGAGCCTGATTTTTTCGATTTAAAGGCCATTAAATGGCTGCCATTTCCAATCTATTTTCAGCGTTCAAATTATTAAAAATCGTTAATAGAAGACAGGAGGGCTGGTTGGGATTATCAAGGAGAGTTTTAAAACTAGATCATCTTTAAAAATTATCCCGGATTGCAGAACCTTAACTGTAATTTGGTTCTGAATATTGTCCGGCGAGACTTTTTTTTCTAGAATGTAATTTGCTGCGTTTAATTTCAAATATATTTATTAAAAATGAAGTTTCCAAATTAAATGATAATTTTAACAACAAAGGCCCTACTATACGCGTACCTGATATAATAATTATCCTTTTAAAATAACAGAGCGATCTTCTGTAGTAATAAAACTGATAACGTAATTTTCTTTTGAATATTCACAAGTGAAACCTTATTCTGCGATTAATTTTGTAGAGCTCAATGGCGCCCCCACGAAAACTAAAAAACGTCTAATCACGACCAGTGGACCCAAAACTGAAAAAACGTCTAATCACGACCAGTGGACCCCCAAACTGAAAAAACGTCTAATCACGACCAGTGGACCCCAACTGAAAAACGTCTAATCATGACCAGTGGACCCCTCTCTAAAAACGATCTCTTTCGTGGACCTAAACAAACGTGGGTGGAAAAAAGTGGCTAATCACGACCAGAGGACCCCGTAATCGATATACTAGTATATATATTTAAGGTTTAACAAGGCAGATAAATTCAGAAGTCCGATTTTGAAAACAAAATCACGAAACTATTCAAAAAATTCATTTTAAAATCATTTTGAATAAATTTATACAATTAGAAAAAAAAAAAAAATGCTTAATGATTTTTGACCGAATGTTTAACATGTAGACATTTCAATGGTGAAAACGGTGGGTAAAAAGTTAAGAGTTCATTTTGAGTTAGGTACATGTTACAGATATAATTTTTCGTCTTAAAATTAGAAATATTATTTGTTAGTGAAATATTTTAATTTATCTTATTAGTTCATCTTAAATAATAATTTTATTCATTATAATCATTGGAAATGTCCGGAAATGTCGAAAATAACTGAAGTTTATTGTTGAAATTTCAAATTTGTAAAAATATGGAAAAATAATTTTACAATTATTTGTCCTCTCGTCATCCCCAGTAATTAGATAAATGATTAAAGCATTAAATTAAGATTTCATTTTTGAGCTGGAATATAAAGTCACAAGTATTATTGGCTACGTTTAGAATTTTGAAATAAGATTAAAAAACTACTTCCTTATGAAAAAACTCACTACCTTCTAAATCCGGTTATAATTTCAAACCGAAACTAAGCGATGATTTTTTTATGGACCATTTTAAAAAACTGCGAAAAAATTCTAAACATACGCCGATCTTTGTCGAGCCGAAGCTTTTTTCATTCGAATGCATCGACCAGGATTGTAAAAGAAATGACTTTTGCGTGGGTTTTCCATCCCCTTTTTGCGTTGATTCAAGCAAAATATGGACAAAAATGGGGATGAGGATACAAAATCCGGTAGGGGATGATCCTTTTTACAACCCTGGCATCGACCTTCACTAAATGATCAAAACGATCATAAAACTTTTGCACTATTTTGATTGTGGGCCAAAAAAAATAAAAAAATTTCTATGCCTACACACATTTTTTGAAATTTCTAGCTGTTCAAATATTTGAAGTCTTGAAACTTACAAAACTTATATTTCGAAAACCTGAAAGATGCTCACACGAAACGTTGTTTAATAAATTTAAATAATATATTTAATTTATTAGTTTATTTCAAATAATAATTTGATACTGATTTTATTCTGATCATCTCAAGTAACCGATTTTTTTAAATACAAAAGTTAAATACTACAAAATACCTTTAGGAAGAAAGTTGTAATTTCTAGTTAAGTCTAGTACATTATTTACGTTAAGTAGTACGAATTAACTAGATCAAACTAAAAAATAACAACCGTTTTTCTAAAGGGGTTATGAAAACAATAGTTTTATAATAATTTGTCTTCTTATCATCCCAAAAGTAACTGATTAATAAACTAGAAAAATTTGTTGGTTATTTTTAGCGCTAATATGAAAAAAATGAAAATTAATTGTTTTTGAGAAAAGCCAAAACATCAATTAAATATTTATTAATATATAATATTAATAATAAAATTATATAATAATATATCTTAAGTCTAACCGATATGAAATATACTTATCAAATTAGCTGAAGTTTTTCAGATTAACCTGGATAATCAAGGCATTTGAGCAAGCATTTTGAATATTAATTTTTTGGTTTCCCAGTTCAAATTTTCATGAATTTGGCCGACACTATAATATTTATCAATACATTTTTTAAGGAAAAACTTGTTATTTTTGTAATTGCGAAACTTATTTTATGGTTTCATTTGTTGACGAAATTATGGGAACGCAACTTTGAAGAACGCGAAGGCCTACGCGACGAACCCTTTTAAAACTATCTAAATATTGATTTTGCGGTTTTTGAGTCTAAATTTTTAATAATTTGGACGACATATATTATATCGTCGACATAATTTAATTTCACAGAAAACAAATATAAATGGTTACCAAATTCTATTAAGCACCAAAAGCCGCAATTAGTTTCAAGGTTAATATTTTCGGTGCATTTTTTAACACCAAAAACCCCAATAAGTTAAGGATATTACTGGTACATTTCATTTTAAAGACACTTTTAGAGATTTACATAGACATTTTTTGATTTTGAGGCAATGAAGTTACTTAAGATGAGAATTCATTTGTGAACGTTATTTCTAGTATAATAAAATGTATAAGCTGTAATATTAGTCACAAAAGTTGTAAAATGTATCGTGTGATTTTAACAGAAAGTAACATTTTGCTTCTATTCTTGTTTTTCGCACAATCTGCTATCCACCAATCAAAACGAAACTAAGATGGTTCATTTAAAACTTATCAGTTGTAGAATATAATTTGCACATATTGTAAAAGTATGAATTATGCTGTATAATCCCTTATTCACACTTTTGTGAATATCCCGGCCCTTCCTCTCAAAATCACACGACGTTTCCAAATCAGGGCCGGTATATTCACAAAAGTGTGAATAGGGAATAATGAACCTCAAACAATAGTCCTTTTGAAATTTTCAGTTTCAGAATTCAAAAGGAAGTTTTTATTATAGTAGAGACAACATTTCGCTTCAATTTTTATAAGAAATAGTTTATTTTTACCAGAACAAGTTCGTCCCAAATAAACTGACAGTAAAAATTTGACTTTTCATTTGTCAAATATTTGTCAGATTTTTTTTCATTTTTGGTGAAAAGTTTTCCAATGGTTTTAAGGAATACTAGTCACACATAATATGTTGTTTCATAAGTTGAGAATTCACTGAATGGCTGTTGTTGACCAGTTTTATCATCATCAGGTCGTTGTTTCTTCCTCATACTTTCACATTTTTTTATTCTCTCGGTTTTAAATAGAAATTATTTTGTTTGAAACCTTATAAATCCGAACCGCCAGAAGGCACATCAGATTTAATCAATGAATTAGTTTAACTGCCCAATTACTAGTCAATTTCACTAAGTTTATCGCAAATTGGGTAAAGTTCTAACTTCGCACGTTCATCTTATCTCTACAGCGTGAGTCTTCTCGATTTCTCCGTTTTTTCACCCAGGCGGCTAGACAGCAAAAATCTTAAGCAAAGTATAGGCAATATTGGCTGTCTATCCGCTTGGGTAAAAAACAGGAAAAACCAAAAGACTTACACTGTATATCCATTATTTTCTCCGGGTCACTTTAAAAACTTATTTGCCTGTTAAAAAATAGAGAATAAGTTTTTAAAGTGACCCGGGAATAGATATATTTACCACACGAGACGTGAATTGAAAATTGAAATTGTTCATAAATTGAAAATAAATATTTTGATTTTGACTATAAAAATGTGGTTATATTACAACATACAGAGTGTTACATACAGTATGTGATATAATGCATGTTGAAGCACAAGACTTGCTTCACAATCCGCTGAAGAGCTTTCATCGAAATTTTCATTTAACGTTTCTTGGTGTCCAAGTCAAGGTTTCATTTTCAGCCAAAATTTTACAGATAAGATTTTATCTATTGAAGAGACCGAGTTAAAAATGGCATTAAAACTCTTAAAAGTGTTTCAATCTAAGAGACTTTTCAGTTTCACAATTAACTTAGAGTTTTTTAAGCAAATTTAATTTTTGAAGAACGTTCATTTTGGTAATGATAAGGCTTAAAATAAAAACATGGCCCCAAAGTACGCCGAATAAAAATTTCATGAAAAAAACTCTCTTACGAATTGTCAAACAAGTCTTGTGCTCACATGCAGTAGGTCGTGATAAAAACACAATTTTTCACTATTTTCGGTATATTATCATTATCAAGATTTAGCAAAATAAACCTGAAAATAAAAAGTAGACTTTTCGGTTATCTTTAATTTGTAATTTTTAATTTTTTTCAGCCCAATAATTTAGAATTTTCAGATAAATTTATTTTGTATTTAAAAATGTGTTAATCAATTGGGCATGGTGAGTGCAATTCATGATACAGAAAACTAACAAGCTTTGAAATTGAAATTATCATTTAGAGACGGTTTTTCGTTTTAATCGAATAGCTTTTTTTATGGGCTTATGCCTGAGCCTTTTTCCTACAATTTTAAATCGATTTTTGAAAACCTCAAATTCGGCTTTAGCTGGATTCGTCGAGTGGTGAAGACTTTTAATAAGCAATTATGGGCTTCCCGAAGGGAAGCCCATAATTGCTATTTAATTTTGGGGCCTAAAATATATTGTAAATCATCGTTTTTAAAAGTCAACGATTGTAAAATAAATTAGATTTATTTGATCTCAAGTCCAATAATTGTCCAACAATTATTGGTTTTTTAAAAGCTTCGAGACAAAGTTCTGGAAGTTGTTTTTGTCACGTCGCGACTCTCGACTC
>SCLH01002091.1:79040-100958 GCA_004367855.1 Oikopleura vanhoeffeni
TTTGAACTAATCAAAAAGTGCTTTCCTAGCCATGTATCAAAATCAACCAAGTACCAAAATGTTTGTTATTTTCCATATTTTTAAATAAAAGGCATTTAAATGAAATTGGGAAAATTTGTTTCTAGAGCCCAATTTTGCGACGACCACCCCCTTAATACGGACGACATTTTGAATAAAACTTTATTGAGGGTTAATAGCTTTCATAAAAACAAGTCCTTCTTTAATTAACATAAGGATAGCAAATTTAACTTCTTTATTGTCAAGAATTTTCTTTTCAAGCGGCAAAAGTTTGACTTTAACAATAACTTTAGCAATAACTTCAACTTTTTATCATATTATAGTTAAGTGAAAGTCAAGAATAGTATACAAAACAAATTATTTGGTGAAAATCGGTTTATTAAAAAATTATGCATTTTAAATGTATTGAACTACGTTTTTTAATAAGCTTTCGATTTTATTCAAAATCGTTTATCTAATCATTATGAGTAACAATTTTCATAGATTTATTAAACATTCTTAGTATTATTCTTAGTGAAATTCAATTTTGGACGCATACAGTGATAGCAGTGGTTACGACACGATAAATTCAAGAAAAACATTTTAAATTCAAAAAATAAATAAAACAGTATTTCTTTTTTCTCGTCTAAAAATTTAAAAGATATTCGGAAGAATGGAGTTCCGTTGGGAAAAGGATATATAATTTCAGGACAATCATACCGATCCTTCTTCAAATTTTCCCGCTAAAAAAACAGACATATTATATGCCACATATATTCAAATCGGTATGCATTATTTAGCAGATTCAGCATTAATCACCTTATCGGTATCATTAAATAAAAGTAGGAGGCTGGAATAGTATACAAAGTGAATCACCCAATTCATTAATCAGGTTTGTGTAAGGAAACTAACAAAAATCAAATTATTACAATTTTCGTTGGGAATTTTTGGCTGAAGTTTTCTATAAATTGAGTTTTATAGATGACTCTTTTGGTTATAAAAGTATTTTTCCATCAAAATTTTGATGTACTAATAAAATAATCCAGAAAGATGACAAATTTGCACAGACTTCCCGGAGCTGATTATAACTGCTAACATTTTTGAAACTACATTATGTATAAATTGAAATTCAATTTATTATAATAAGCAGATCATTTGGTGCATTTGAAATAATTTGAAATGTGTTTTAAATTATCTTAAAATTAATTAATTAATTTTAGAATTTGTAAAATTTTTTTTTTGAAAAAGCCCCATTTATTTTCGAAAATTTATTAAGAGTTCATTTTTAAGCTGCAATATAAAGCCACAATTATTATTTGCTACGTTAAGAAATAAGAAATAAGATTTCATGAAACTAAGAAATGGTAATTTATTAGTTGATTTTAAATAATAATTTGGTAATGATTTTTTTCTGATCATCCCAAGTAACCGATTTTTATCTTAAAATTCCTTTCGATGAGAGCAAATTATATAAATTAACATAAAAATTAAAAAATCTTCTCATTTGTCAATTATTTGTCAAAAATTTCTTCATTGTGAGGGGCCAAACTTGTCATATAGTTTTTATAAATAATAATTATACAGAGTACATTTATTTGGTTTTCGAACTTAATATTTAACTAATTCGCTGATGTTGACCAGTTTCATCATCATTATTTCGTTGTTTCTTCGATATTTTTCACATTTTTAGTCTCTTTGTTTTAAATTGAAACTTTTTTGATAGAAACCTTATAACTCCATGTTAAACCGCCGAAAGGCAGATCATACTTATTCAATGAATGATTTCAACCGCCCAATTACTTACCCATGCGTGAAAATTTATGTTGTGTTTTTGTATAATTTCATGGATTCAGTTTTTCTGTACTGCTATGTTTATTAAAATATCCATCACATGAATTTATTGCAATTTCTAAATTATTCATTGAGCTCTCTAACGCTCCTATAGAAATATTTTATTGACATCAACTATTTTTAGGGGAGTGATTTATTGGATAGAATCTTCATGCGTCAATCAGAAAAATATCTTGAAATTTATCTGAATAATCCTTCTCAAACTTATTGAGAGTAATTCATGGGTTGAGGACTTCATTGAATACAGGTTCTTTAAGACCGCTTGGATTCTGTACTAAAACTTAGGTCATCGTCATTACAAGAATTAGTATCATTTTTCACATATACTTATACGAACGGAACTCCATCTCAAAATTATTTGCTATCTCTATAGCGCGTGTTCGAATCCCACCTTTATTGTCTTATTGATTGTTTTGAGTATTATTATAGGCAAGGGTGCTTGATATTGGGACCTTTGATCGGTGTGTAATCATTTAAAGCAATCATCGTTAAGCAATCACTAAGACAACATCAGTCGGATTTGAACACGCGCTATAGAGATATTGAACGTTTTTGACATGGAGTTCCGTTGGGGAAAGGATAGTTTTATTATTATATTTATATTAATTTTAAGTTTTTATATTATATTTATATTAATTTAAACATTTGATATAAAAAGAGATAAATAGTGTTAATCCGACAGATTAAGTTTGGCTTAATAAAGAATAGAATACCTACCAAGTTCAGACAAGGTGATCGTTCTGATAGCATATGATGATAAACCCACGGACTTATTCAGTGGGGTTCCTTTTTTCTGCGAAAATCATTTAGAGGTTTTATCATGTAAAAATAGGTTTGAAAATATTTTGATGTATGTAACATACGTATGTAAAATACGGTATTTTTGGAGAATATATTTATTTATAATTTATTTAACAACTTTTGCGTAAGCATCTTTCAGATTTTTGGAAATATAAGATTTGTTAGTTTCAAGACACTAAATATTGAAATCTAGAGATACTCAAAAAATTGTGTGGGCTGAGAAAAGTTTTGATTTTTCTGACCCACTATAAAAATAGTGCAAAAGTTTTATGATCCTTTTGATCACTCAATGAAAGTGGATGCATTCGAACAAAGAAGGCTTCGGCTTTACACAGATCGGCGTCGATTTTGAAATTTTTTTGAGGTATTTCAAAATGGTCTATAAAGAAGTTTTTCCTGGCTTTGGTGTTTTATTGAGCGCCGGATAATCCGGCCCCGATTTAGGAGGTATATGAATTTTTCATACTCGAGTTGTTTTCCACATGAACAGGTCATTAATGAATTTGGTAGTCTTTTTAGCATGGGAAAAGGTTCAATGTTCTTCGGCAAGAATTCGAAGAAAGCGTTTAGTGCAACCGACGTATGATTTGTTATACGTACATTTAAATTCATAAATGACATTACAGGTTTCCAATTTTCAGACATAAGATCTGTTTAACAATTAACAAGAAATCATTTTTGAATTTCATTTGGGTTTAAAATGTAGAGACTTTTGCCGAAACTAATATATTTCCCTATTTTTATTTATTTTTACCCTTAAGTTAATTTAACTGGTTTTCAATTTCCTTCAGTGAACTCCCGAATCCTCAACACTAGAGGCTGATATTTTCGGTACAATTAATTTTTAGTAGACATAAATTGAGCCCATTTACATTTTCATGTTTGTTGCCTTAAAATGAAATACTTACAACAACTTTTTCAGAAATCATAATTAAATGTTAATTTCAAGGTTTGATGTACTCAAATCTATAATTTGAAATTTAATTAAAATACTCTTTCCAGATACAAAATATATCAAATTTAATATTATTTAATTCAAAGATTTACGTTTATTAATGTTTTTGATTTATTATCATTATCAAACCATTTTTATAATAAAGAAAAAATCACGCAAAAGTCTCCACAAGAAAATTATCGAACAGATTTCTAGAGAAATATTATTATGGTTATGTCGAAAACTTTTGAACGCATTTTGAAAATTAATGTTTGGGGTTTTTGGCCTAGAGTTTTGACAATTTAGCCGACAAAAAATATAACAGGTCTGCAAATAAGTTTAACTTAACGCCGAAACTCCAATAAGTGAGGAATAATTTTTTTAGTACATTTTATTTTAAGATACATAGATTTCAACGCATTTGAGTCGTTTGACTACGAGATACAGATACAGAGATTCTCAGAATTATAATTCATTTTTAAACTAAATTTCAAGTGAAATTTATATTATCAGTCCTATCATCATGAACAGGCTTGTAAAAGAGGGGTAACGCAGAGTCTTCATCATAATAGGGAATACAAAATGGATTTAATTTTCATGGTTACGATTGGTTATAAGAAGATGAAGGCTTCCCAAATAAACATAAGGATACAAATTTTTTTTGCACGAGTGATCCGATTAATTTCTCAGATAGCTCAAACTAAGGACAATTATCTAATTTATATAAACATTAAAATTGCTTTTAAGAGGTCCATTGTTTAATTTTTGAATTTAATTATATTGTAAACATTTAAACAATTGAATTCAATTACGAACAATATCAGTTTTTTTTTTAAATAAAAGCACTTCTTTGAAAATGTGCAAAGCGCGGAGGTGCGTCGAGTTTTTTCAATTTTCATCATAATTAGGCTTTTAGATGCATTCAAAGTTGATTAACCCTCAAATTCGTCAAAAATAGGGTTTTGAAGAAAAATTCCAAACTTTTTTTGAGTAAAAATCATAATTTTCATACATTTTTGTCAGTAAGTTGCACAATAAAAATAAATTGTAAAATAAGTCAGATCCAATGTCTAGATCAAGAGAAAAAGTTAATTACCTGAAAAAAATACCTAAAAAAAATTCCATAATTATGCAAAATTCGGAAAATTTTTTATCGAAATTCATCTTTTTTTATGTTTTTATAAGCAAACCGTTAATAAAAATGATAATTCAGCTAAAATCAGCTTTTTATCACTTCTGAGTCTCGAGAAACAGCCTCGGTCGGTTACCCCAAATTTCTGGATCTATATTTTTTTTCGAAAATTATAAATTTTTATTGCCATGTTCAAGATCTTATTCACAGTGATCTAAATGCAACAAAAATTAGAGCAAAAAAAGTTATTACATTCAAAAGATACAGTGCGGTTAAGGAAAATATAAAACTTTTGAAAATATAGAAAATTTTTTGACATCGAAAATTTGTTTGATATATATTTTTGGAAGCAAACCAGCCACGAAAATGACAATGCAACTAAAATTAGCTTCCTATCACTTATTTGTCTCGAGATACAGCCTCTGTCGGTTACCTCCTTAAGGTTTTGGGATAAATTAACAAATTTATCGATACAAATTTATTAGGCCTCTGCGGCTTGAACGAACACTTCGAACGTGGTTGCCCTGATAGAGCAGCTTGGGCACACATTTTAGATAAAATTTTAATAAGAAGTAATAGCTTAAGTAAGAGCAAGTCCTTCTCAAATGAACATAAGGATACAAAATTATATTTTATTTGTTGTCAGGAATTTCATTTTTTAAGAGGCAAAAGTTTCCATATCTTTTTGGTAAATATTTGTTTTAAAAAATTTGTTTTTTAAAACTTGATATTTCCTTGAATGGCCCATTTCGGAAATTTTCATTATCACTTCGTCGCTTTTCCGATNTTCGGGCTCATACTGCATTTACAAAGCACAGACTTGTTTAACCAATGCATTAGAGAGTTTTTCTTTGAAATTATTGATTCGGCTCAAGTTCTGAAATTTTAAAAGGACTTAACGCGTTTGTCGGTCCAGTTTTTGAGATTTCACAGTAAGTTCGGAATCTTGTTCTAGCGAAGCTTCTTTATTATTTAGATATTGTCCGTTGTTTTAATGTTTGCGCTCTATGGTTAATACTCTGAATAATTAATTTTTTGCAAAGAACTACGGCTTGGGAGAATATCGATTGAGTCTTTAAAAATTCCTAATCCCCGTTGTTGACCACCGAATTCATGTGTTCCTTCAATGTCATTGTAAAAAATATTTCTTTAGGTATGTTCAAAAATTTCGTTTTTTTTCTAATTTCTTAAATTTTTGAGTTTGGGGTTGTTATAAAAAGTATGGAATCAAATAAAATAAATTCCGACCGTTAATTCTTATTCCCTTTATCAATAAAATTTCTCTCATTGATTTGTCATGTTAAGAACTAAAGGAATTGCTTGAATAATTACACACCGATCAATCTTTGGTGGTCCCAATTATAAAGCACCCTTGTCTCTTATTATATTCAAGACAATCAATAAGACAACATTACTTGGATTCGAACACGCGCTCAAGATAGTCTCATTTTAAAGATGCTCTTGGGTAAGAAATAATATGAATCGAAGAATTTAATGGTTTGCTTAACGAGAGTTATTTCCAAACACAAACATTTTGAATCAGAATATGCAGATTATATTGTCAGATTTGAAATAGATCAACCAATCACATGCTCAGATTCCGCAATTTTCAAATCTGCAGGATCTGTCCGTTGATGGTCTGAAACCCATATATAACTCAACCTAAGTAATTCAGAAAAACATATTTGAGTTCGGATTGCAAGGTGAAGACACCCCGTGAATCCCCGTTAAAACAAACGGCTGGTGATAATTTAGCTGTTTCAATTATTTGAAGATGACAGATCACAAAAATGATAATAATGAATTAATAATTTATTTATATCAGTTTTTATACAGGGGGCTAATATCGCGCAACACTTTTTGTCTGAAAATTTTGGCGCACATATTGGGCACCTTCGGAATATATGAAGAGCACGAGTTGTTTTTTTCCCATTCTGACGAAAAAAAAGTTTAAAACAGTAACCGCGTCGGTACTCCCTTCGAGGTTGCTATGCCTTGGATAACTCATTTCCGGTCTCATTTTGTGAAAATTACAGTAAAATTTTTTTTAATGATCCGGTTTATTAAAAAATGGCATTTTTTCCAATTTTTTTGACATAAATTTCAATCAAAATCGCGGGTATTAACTGGCTTTCATCACTTTAAAGTTAAATAGTTGATGGTTGTTTGTAAATTTCATTTTAACATTTTGTCAACCATCACCAGTTATACCCGAAAAAACTTTTTTCAATTCTAAGTCATTTTGGTGTATCACATCATTCAAACACTGAACTTCAAATGAAAAGTGACAATGAGTCGTTCAAGTACCGTTATTTTTTTACGCAAAATAATTTGTTTCCATATCGGCGAATGTGCCAATATCGCCTAATTTTTTTGCAATAAACTTTCGGCGATATGGGCCCCTTCTCTGTGAAATGGACATTGTTCACAGAAACTCCAGACAGCTGAAAATTTGTTGTTTTTTTTTGGGCAAAAATTAGGTCTATGGAATTTCATTGATTTTTGATTTTATTTTGATATGTTTCACAGCAAACTGTACACCAGGAAATCTCTGGTGGCATAATTTTTAAAAGTTTCATTTTTATGTTTCAAAATTTTTGATTTTGCGCACTTTTTTGGTGGATATACACACTCCATCAGGCTTGAAATCAAAAAAGTTAATCGCCGAAGATGGTTCGCCACTTCTTGTCTTTGTTATATCCGAGAATAATGTCTATCTTGTTTCAACACAGAAAGCCTCATATCAGAAACGTCCAGAATTCTCTTTTATGTCACATTCGACTCATTCCTGATGCCTCGTGGCAAAACGAAAATGCTCCTGTTTGACATTGAATTTCATAAAATTTCCCAGAAGTTCAAATTCAAAATTTTTCCGATATAACGTCTATGATTCCTGTTTATTGCAAAAAGCCAAGGGGACGCGTGTGAAACCAGATGATCGGTAGGTTTGTTGCTAATTGTTAAACCCAAATATTTGTCTCAACAGTGTTGTGAATTAACCGAATTAAAATATTTAAAAATTGCCATGAAATTAAGTAAGTTTTTTTGAAAAAACAAACGGTACGCAGAAGAACCGTAACCTGAAAATCAGACTAATAACAGATGTAAAACAGTCACGCATTTTTTTCGCATAATTTTAGAACTTTATTGAAAGATTTGTTATAGTACAGCCTAACAAATATGTTAATTCGACTTATGCATCTATGCTCATAAGCTGCCAGGTGTGAGAAAAGATATAGGCTGCAGATTGGCATCTTGTCTTTATAACTTCTAAATAATACATTTATATAGAACCAGGTCCGACATTTTTTTGTTATTTACTTTGTTTTTATTTTATAGTTAAGTTATTGATTTTCGGGCTCTTGTCGATGGTTCATTAGTAGCCACCACCGTATTTTTTTGAAGAACCGTCGGAGTTGTATTAACAAAATACGGCTTTTTTAAGCAATGTTTTGGCTCCTGGTTAACCTCATTTACCCGGTTGGTTCAACATGCTATTCTAAAATATAATTTCAAAACGTCTTCCAGAGATTACGAACTTCCTTGATCCAGAATGTTTTAGTCTTTTCTATGTCTTTGCCGAGAAAATAGCAATTCAAAAAGTCCATTTTGCCTATAGAACCCCTAAATAATTTCGAAAAATGAGCTTGAAATTTTCAATATGAATTTGAATTATCAATTTTGTTAATTGTTTATCCCTTCTGATTATCCCTCTGTACTTTTATTCTGCTGGTTTTTAGTGTGTGTCTCTAAAACAATTCAAATATTAATCTGTAAATAATCTACTACGAAACACCACACTCGCGGCATTTTATTGAATAAGCAGAACCATAAATTGGTAAATAGGGCTAACCCACTCAACGGTTCCCGTAATAATATGAATTCAAATCATTTATTGATTAATCTGATCTGCCTTTTGGCGCTTTAACAGCGATTTATAAGTTTGCATTCAGTTTAGTTCTTATTTCAACCTGAGAGGATTTAAAAGTTGTGATATTAATCGGAAAAGCGACGAAGTGATAATGAAAATTTTCCGAAATGGGCCATTCAAGGAAATATCAAGTTTTTTAAAAACAAATTTTTTAAAACAAATATTTACCAAAAAGATATGGAAACTTTTTGCCTCTTAAAAAATGAAATTCCTGACAACCAAATAAAAAATAATTTTGTATCCTATGTTCATTTTTTTGAGAGATCATTTTCGAAATTATTTAGGGGGTTCTATAGGCAAATGGACTTTTTGAATTGCTTATTTCTCTCGGCATAGACATAGAAAGGACTCTAATCTCTGGAAGACGTTTGGAATTATATTTTTAAGATAGCATGTTGAACCAACCGGTAAATGAGGTTACCAGGAGCAAAAAATTTCTTGAAAAAGCCGTATTTTTTTTCGTCTTATTTAACTCCCGTAGTGGCCGACAATCTCTGGACCCGTAGTGTCTTCGCACCATCGATGGTGCAGCGCTTGAATTGAGCATTATAACCGAACATTTTCTATCAACATATATTTTTTCAATGATAATCATATTATTCAAAGAATTATCTACAGTCCTATAGAAACAATTTGTTAAAAAAATTTATAAAAAGTTATCAAATGTGAATAAAAAAGTTAAAAACTCTCTCATTTTTGCCGATTCTCAGAAACAAGTGCATAAATAACACGACTTTAGGGTTAATTTGACATTTTCAAAATTCAAATATTAAACCGCCACCAATTTGGGTATTGCATCTGCTAAAAAAATGGAATGGTTTCGTCACCATTCTCATGTAAAATGATATTCTTTAAAACTATGGATTATCTCGCGCATGAAAATAATTTATCAATCTCTCTTATTTGTTTCGCCTACGCATTATTATGTAATCAGTTTTCTGGAATTTTGGACTTCTAGAAATGTTCTATTTAAGCCGGAGGCCAATTTAAAATGCAATAAAAGTCTTATAAATTCTTGACGATTCTTTTAAGGAGTCTTCCACGTGATTTGAGTATTTTTTCTTGTCAACTGTAAAATGCTTATTAAAAAAAAATTCTCTTTCGCGGACTTTTAACACGTGTATACTTCCTTCATATTAATGCTGGTTTTTGCTTCTAAAAACATAATAGTCATTTATATGCAGTATTCTGTGTCAAATTATCTTCTTCAAAGTATCAAGTTACGACAATTTTACGTTTTTCAAAGTTAATCGGATGAAAAAAAACATTTTTCGTAATTACGAAAACGTTATTTATATTTTTTTATGGGCACAAATTTGTTTGAGCTTTCCAATGAGTCTACTATGTCTATCATAACTAGTCCAGGAAGATAAATATGATTTTTTAAAGTTAGGTGGTAGAAAACTACCACCATCTGAGTAGCTCGTTGTTTTGAATTGCTGAGCATACCCGTTAAACTTGTCACCAATTAAAACTTGTTAATACACTTCGATGGTTTCAAAAATACGGTTGTGGCTACTCAATGATACATCGACAAGAAAATCAATACTTAACTAAAAATAAAAAAAACAGAAGTAAATAAATTTTGGGCCCTGTTTTATATAAATGTATTATTTAGAAGGTTATTAGACAATATGCAATCTGCAGCCTATATCTCTTTTCAACCTGTGCAGCTTATGGCATAATGCATAAGTCTGATTACATATTTGTTAGGCTGTACAGTACAGCCTGTACTATAAAAAATCTTTTCAATAAAGTTCTAAAATTATCGAAAAAAATGCGTGAATGTTTAAATCTGTTTTAGTCTGATTTCACGGTTACGGTTTTCTCGTACCGTTTGTTTTTTCAAAAATTACTTAATTTCATGGCAATTTTTAAATTATTTATTAGGGTATTCCACACCTGTTGAGAAATATTTTGGGTTTAACAATTAAGCAACAAACCTACCGATCATCTGGGTTTCACACGCGTCCCTTGGCTTTTTTCAATAAAACAAGGATCATAGACGTTATATCGGAAAATTTTGAGATTTTGAGAACTTCTGGGAAATTTTCTGAAATTCAATGTCAACGAGCTATTTTCGTTTCTTGCCACAGAGGCCAGGAATTGAGTTGAATGTGACATAAAACGGAATTTCTGGACGTTTTGATATGAGGCTTTCTGTGTTGAAAGCCAGAAGACATCATTTTCAGGATATAACAAGACCAAGACGTGGCGAACATCTTCGCGGAATTACTTTTTTGATTTTAAGCCTGATTAGGTGTTTATCCACAAAAAAATGCGCAAAATCCAAAATTTTGAACATAAAAGTGAAAATTTTTAAAATTAATGCCACCAGAAGACTCTTGGTGTACAGTTTGCTGGAAACGATATCAAAAATCAAAACCCATCATAAAATCAATGAAATTCCTAGACTCTAAAATTTTTGCCACAACAAATTTTTGCTGTCTGGATTTTTCTGTGAACAATTTCCATTCACAGAGAAGAGGCCCTATATCGCCGAAAGTTTATTGCAAAAATTTCGGCGATATTGGCACATTCGGCGATATGGGAACAAAAATTAATTTTTGCGTTCAAAAAAAATTAAAAACGCGTAGGCGTTGGAAACGGCATCATATGTCAAACAATTTTTAAATTTTAAGAGGAGTTTCACGATAGGTTTGAATGATGTGATACACCAAAATGCTTAGAATTTGTAAAAGTTTTTTCGGTATAAACTGGTGATGGTTGACAAATGTACAAAATTGAAATTTACAAAAATGAAATCAACTATTTAACTCCCGTAGTGGCCGACCATNTATACGTATAACGTACATGGCTGGAACAGTTTAAGCCATGTACATTATAAGTTTCAGTGGGACTAGATCTTAACTTGTAGACTTGATTTCTGCCATCCAGCTACCATTCAGCTTAATCATTTATGAAAAGATCAGTTATAAAATTAAAACAAAATGACATTTGTGCGTTTTTTTGAAAAATTTTAACTGTATTACAGTACTTAATTTTTGCAAAAAATGTTGGAATTACCGAATAACACCTTTCGTCGTGATCAAAATAAAATTCTAAGACTTTTTTTCATTACATCATAGCCCAAAAATGATCACGTGACCGTATATTCAAATAATAAGGTTGACCAAAATAGTACTGTTCTTTGTCAAAAATTGCTTAACCCTTGTGAGCATATAAAAAAAATTTTCGTCAAGGCACCAGAGCCACAATTGTGGCTCTACTTTGAACGTTGTTTACAGAAAGCTTAAGGCAGTTGGAATTTCAATTTTTTCTGCATAAGGAAGTTGAAAGATGATATTTTTGCATCCGACATTTCATATTCTAGAATTTAACTTTTATGTTCTAGAAAATAAAGTGAGAAAATCAAGGCAGATCATATCACGTGATACACTGTCACAGTTGTCTTCAAAAGTTACATTTATGTCTAAAACGATGCACAAGTATCTGGCCTACGTCAACGTTTTCTCCACTTTGATTTTTGTCTCATAAATCAGAAGTAATTTATAAATAAGTCAAAAAATTTGATGGAAAAATCATGATTTTTGATGAAAATTTTTTATTTTTCCCTATAAAAGCATATTATTACACTTTTCCCTATATTTTCAAGTAAATATGGTTATAAAGTATAACTTTGGACATTTTTTGATTGCTTAAATTCACTTTTATGATAACTAATTTTTTTCATGGGATACTTGAAGTTGAAAGTTTAGAACTTTCACTTCCGAAAAAAAATATCTGCCCCTAGATATCAATAAATTTGTATTTTAACTGTCATGCATGCACAAAACACTTTCCTAAAAACTTACTTATCTCACATTTGTATTTTATGTCTAGTTCCGAAATAATTTCTCCGGAAGTGAAGCATAGGCGAAAAATCCTAATAAATCAACTCCCCGTAATTCTGGAACCAAACATTCGAAAAAAAATTCAATTATTTTTTTGGAACCTAATTTAAATTCTTTATAATGTGTTTGAAAGAAAAAATTCTACGATCCCGTTTTTTGCCTTTTTTGGATGATTCTAGGTATGCTGGAGCCACAATTGTGGCTCTGTGCTCACAAGGGTTTAATCACTTTTTGAAAAATGAAGAGGTTTTTTAGAAGTTTTAAAGACTTTTTATTTATTACATCAAAGTCCAAAAACGATCACGTGACCTTCAAATCAGGAAATAAAGTTTTGGTTCAAGTACACAAATAGTACTCAAATTACGCCGAAAAATTTTGAGGAATAATAAACACATAATCTAAGAATTTTGAACATAACAGCATTTTCCAAAAACGTCACGTGATCTTATTTATCCAGAAATAAGGATTTATTTATGACAGATTTCAAACCTTATTTTTAGATTATTTCGTCACGTGATTTTATTCGGACTTTGGTCTAATGAGAAAAAGTCTTAAAAACGTTTGAAGTTCATCAACAAATCTTTTTGACGTAATTTGAGTTCTTTTTTTAAATTACCGTATATGATGTATCGTATATCAAATTACCATTTATCTGAGAGACTTGTAAGTACTCTCACAAGAATAAAAAGGGTCGACTTTTTGATGAAAATATTAGCAACTATGGGTCAATTATGTACTGAAAGGGTGCCTGAGAGCAAAAATCCCCCTGTGACATCTGACCATTTTTGCTCTCTAGTGACTTTTAAGTACACAATTGACCCATAGTTGCTAATATTATCATGAAAAAAGTCGATCCTTTTGATTGTTTTGGTGGTACTTTCAAGTTAATACGATGAATTTGAAATTTACCTTGACCTTGAACGAGAAATAAAATATTCCACTACAATTTAAGAGCCATTTTACAAGAGAATTTTGTGAAAAAACTTATAATTATTTTTAGACAGAGCGATAGCAAATCATTCTAAGTTTGATATGAGGTAATTTCAAATATAAAGAAAGGTTTAATTTCATCTTATTATTGCACTTTTGTGAGTAACTAGAGGTCATTTTTGCAACGTTTTATTTTCTTATTCCCATTTAATGCCTTTTTATGCGTTGAAATTTTTTTTTTTACTTGTATAGAAAATTGGCTGAATTGTATTTAAAAATAATAAACAAATATGTTAATAATGAAACTTTGCTTATATGGCTCGATTTTTAGAATGGCAGCTATATGGCAGAAATCAAGTCTGGGTACAGACTCACTTCTAAAGTCTACGAGTTAACTCAGCCAATGAGGTTGAACTTAGCCATTGTGAGAATAGGGCCACGCCAACGAAAGTTGTTCGCATTGACGATTTGAAATAAGGAATTTCAAAAATCGGTTTCAATGTGTTTAAGCTATCTTGTAGAGAAATTTTTTGGTTATTTGAAGACATAGGATTTTTTTCTATTTTAAAATTTTTTCATAAAAAAAATGATTAAGGTCAAATTTACATGACTGAGTTCATCAAGCTGTTACAGTTGCAAATTAGGAGCTAGCACACTTTTTTTTCTGCAATCAGGAGAAAAGGCTTATAAAATTTCAAGATTTTCGATTAAGGGCACAATGAACACCCGGTCAATCACAATGACCGGTCAAAGTTGAAGGTCAATCTCAAGTTCATCGTAGAGACTTGAAAATACCCTCATAAGAATCTTAAGGGTCAACTTTCTAATGAAAATATTAGCAACTATGGGTAGGGCAAACGCTCAAAAAATCAGCTACCCGACAAAAGAGTCCTAGGAATGCCTGAAACCCAGTAGGACAAAAGACAGTTGTGAAGGAGAACATTATGTACTGAAAGGTCGCTTGAGAGCAAAAACTGGTCGAACCTTAGGGTCAATCTCAAGTTCAACGTTTAGACTTACAAGTACCCTTAAAAGAATTGGAAAGGTCGATTTTCTAATGAACGTATCAGCAACACTGGGTCATTTCTGTACTGAAGTCGCTAGAGAGCAATTATTTGAAAAAAATTTGCTCTCTAGCGACTTTATTACATAAAATTGACCTTGAACTTTGACCGGTCATTGGGGTTGACCGGGTGGTCAGTGTGCCCTAAATCAAAAATTTTAATTGTATAAGACTTTCTCCTGATGGCAGAAAAAAAGTGCGCTAGCTCCTAATTAGCAATTTTTACTGCTGGATAAAGTCAGTCATGTAAATTTGACCTTAAAATCATTTTTTTTATGAAAAAGTTTCAAAATACAGAAAAAAATTATACGTCTTAAAATGACCAGAAAAAAATTTTATATAAGATAGCTTAAACACATTGAAACCGATTCTAGACTTTTGAAATTCCTTATTTTAAATCGTCATTCTGACAAGTACATTATCAGTAATGTATAGCATATAATTTCAATTAACGACGTATCGGAATGACATCCAACTTTAATCGAATAAAATGATTTTCATATATAAATAACTGAGCCTATTGCAGATTATCAGCCATTCTTGTGTTTAAATAACGCCATTCTGGACAATAATTTCAAGGAGGGTTCAGAATACTGGAAAAAACAGATTGAATCGACTAGGTATCCAAAAATTCAAAGAGTCAGTAATTAAAACAATTGTGAAAACTATTAAAAATGTATGGCTTACTGTTAATTTACCAACGAATACTCTGAGAAATTGAGATTAATTCCACGTTTCAAACTAACACCGTTTTCTCACAGTTCTTATTAATGACTAGAAATATTATTTGTCTAAAATTGAAAATTTAAAGTATAAGTTGTTAAAAATTGACATTTTGAAGGTGCTCCCACAAATTAAGTGACGTTGTTTCATTTTTCGTATAATTATTTTAAACAAAGGTTATTTTTACTATTTTTTTATGTTGAAACATTCATATGATAGCTTTAAATCGACTCAGATACGACTCGCAATTTTTTAATCTGGCGTCACTGGCGTGCCGCGCATCATGGGCGCAAAACTATGGATATTTTTTGACCAGAAAATTTTAAGTAAAAATTGTTTTTCGATTTGACTTACCAATCGTGTGAGCAACCACCGTTATTTTCGAGACATGGCGATGCTAAATAATCTCGAATACATGTCAAATCTTGACCAGCTAAACTCCATTTAATAGGCGATTTTCCAGCCTTTGTTTTTTGCCAGGTTTTCTTGTGGACACATCGTTTTTTCTTGTTGGGTTCTATAAAATAATGATGAATTTATGACGATGTTATTATATTTCTGTCGAAGACTTGGTAACCAAATTTTCAAACTAACATTCTTGGAGTTGGAATGAAACCCTCTGAAATGACAATAATTCAAATTTTTCATGAAACGTTATTATTTGAAAATTCTGTGAGAGATCGAGAGGATCTAACTTGATGATTTAGTTTTTTATTGAAGTTTGACTCCGTGAAAAGCGGTTGAACGCGATCTGATTCTTAAAGAAATTTTGTTTTCTGTGGAAAATTTGGAATTATAATTAATCGTTTACATTTTTCCAACCCCACGTTAGAATATGTTTTGTACAAGAAAAGGTGCACAGTTAAAGATGTTATGGTTCATAACAATTTAGATTAAAATAGATTTTTTTAAATTCTATAAATTAAAATTTGTCCAGCTCACTTTTATTTAACATAAGTTCTCTCTTGTTTATCAACATATTAAAAATCTTTTATTAGAATTTTTTTAAAATATTAAGAAATTTATTTGTGAGCTGGAGATTCGGGATATTCTCGATTCGAGAAATTGTCGTTTATGGTATTTTTTTGCTCACGGAGATAAGTTTCAAAAATTTGAAAATAAAAATAGTTTACAGTCTATGAATTCACGGACCTAAACCTTCTTTATCTATAATTTTTCGTAGTCAAGGTTATTTATAAGAACATCGTCTTGTTGACAAATTATATCACTAAATTTCATCACACCAATAACTAATATTTTAAGACAAAAAGTGATTTTTTGGGAATTATTGTAAGTTAATTAAAGATACGAAATTAGTATATCTAATAGACGAACCGACTCCTCATATGATATCCTTGGAATTTAAAAACGTAAGCAAATTATACCACCACAGACTGTGGTGCACAGTATGGAATTTAATACATTATTACTCACGGTCTAAAAATATAATTCTATTCATCTATTTGTTAGAAGCTAAAATATGTGGCATGCCCAAAATCGTTAACGAAATAATATAAGACTAGATGTCCACCTTCGAACATTTAAGCTCTCAGGTTCTCAAAAAAATAAAATTTTCGTAAAAATAGTTAAAAGAGTGAATAGTTATTCGTGTGAAAATCGGAATTTTCGATTTTCCAAATATGAATTATTTGTTTAAAATCATCTTGGCCTTTTTTTCGGCTTCAAACTTCATTTCTCAATTTATTTATTCATTTCTCATAACAAAATTTCAGGAGTTTGTGTCAAAGAGGAGTTAATTTAACTCTCAGAGAACTTACTTTTTACAATACGTTGCAATAAGTATTTAACAAAAATAGTGCCATTCCGGGATAATTATAGATTCACCTAGATAGATAAAGTGTTTTTATTTTTGATATCCAAATTAAGCAGTGAACATAGGCCGAAATAATTTCTGAAAAATCATGGTTTATTATTCGAAAATTTGAAATTTTTGATTTTTCGACGAATAGCATTTTCAACAACCATAAGTTTTATGAAAATTTTACTCCTTCCAAAATATATTTGTTAACACAGCTCGTGTTGGTATAGAAAAATAACTCAAATTCACATCTCAGAATGTTTTCGCAGTTCAAAATGAGTCCAGAAAACTAAGTTCAAATTTTACTTAACTAATCATAAATTAAAAATCATGATTTTTCCTGTGAAATAATTATGGCAACGCTAACCCTCTTGCACTTTTTATTCCGACTCAGATAACAGTTTGCTTCACACGGCAATGATTTCAAAATCTGGGGTTGTCAAAAACCGAGCAATTTTCTGGCTTGTTCTTTTGGTGAAAAAACTGGTCCTTGAGAGTCATTAAAAACCGAAAAATTGACAAGGAGGGCCCTCTTGAGGTTATCAATTAAGACGTGAATTAACTAACCAATGGTCCATCCATTTTCACAAACACCAATGCAGATAGTTCCAGCAAGAAAATTATCATAGCAAAATAACGCTCCATGATCAATAGTTGGGAGAGGAGGGCATGAGTAATCTTTCAGTTCTAAAATAATTAAATAAGGAATTATTTTGAAAAACGGAGAAAATTTTTTGATGAAGTTATTTAGTTATTAACACATGTACAGCCTGAGTTTTTTTTATCGTGACTTTTTTTCTTACGGCGGCTAGAAAGAATTTTGCCGAAAATAAAAAAATGACAAGAAACAAAGGCTTGTTTGACATTTATTTTTGGAAGAAAAAAATGACAATTTTGGTTAAGAAAATAAGAGATTTTGTCGAACATTCGTATTTTTTAACTTTGAGCATTGATTGGCCAAAATATCAATTCTTTTACAGCTTAGTTTCGGTTTTGCGTGAAAGCGTCTCCGGAAAAACCCAAAAATGAGGGCATAGAAGTGAGTGCAATGTTCTAGAGCTTATTTTTATTTTTGCTATGGAAAGGGCATGAAAGCCATTCTTTTTGAAATCATGGCCCAAACAATCTTACCGAAAATTCAACCGAAAGTTAAATTATTTCACTTTGTCGGATTTTTTTTCTTTTTTGAAATTATTATCGTGTAATTCCAGGTTAAAAAATTAGTGGTTATAATTCGGAAAAATCTTCAGACTTGAATAATTTTCCGGATGTCGATCTTTTATTTTGTATCTGCTTAGTGGCAAGACTTTTTTAATTTTCATAACATAACTGGACATAATTCCGGGATAATTTTTTTGTGATGATGATATATTTTGTACGAAAATGTCGAACAATGATCAAGCCACGAACCTCTTTTCACATATATTTACCCCTTCACACTTTGCTTGAGATTTGGGCCCTGTGTAGTGAACGTAGTCTGCTTTTTTTAGTAGTAGGGCTCAATTCTTAAGCAAAGTGTGAAAGGGGGATATTTTTTATTTGTGATGAATTGAAAACATATCGGTCATTTCTTATTTTCTTTAGTTTAATAAACAATTTAAGTGGAATTTGAAAATATTTGGCGTTCTAATTTGAAAATACATAATGATAAGTTTATGTTAAAACTGTTAAACTTTGACGGAAAACATTTCAAGCGGTGTTTTACAAAAGAAAATGTAAATTTTTCAATTAGATTACAACTAAAGTGAACCACAAAAGTTTTTTAACAGGAGAGAAACGTTTCGATAGTATCTGTAACATGGTTTTACACTTCAAATTTGACCTTATCTGTTGGTTGAATTTGACATTTTTCAAAAAACCAGAGGTCGTCATGAAAAAAGTTGGTTGGCCCGAAATTTCCAAATAGCTTAAATTAATCAAAAATATGGATTACCGACTTTTAGAAGATAGATCCTGAGTATTTAAATGATACAAACAACGCGGGATACTAGCACCCAATCAAAACCCTAGATTACACAAAAAACTGGTTTCATTGGTCAGATTTGGAAGGGATTAACCAATCAAATGGTCAGATTCCGCATTTTTTAAATATTCAGGATATGTATGCTACTATTGCTATGGTGTTTTTAATATGAGTTATTTTGCACTTCATCTGTTTTTACTAATTCAATTACTTGCATTTTGAAAATCTTGAACTTTGTTTTTTCATAACCTTTCGAGGTGACCATTTTCATAAATCAAAAGCTTATTAAAATTAAAAATTTTTAATTGCAACCCATCTATCTTGAACCCAGAAAATCATAACATCAATAATTGTTTTTTTATTAAAAAACAATAATGATTGAAATCAGCCATCGAAAATTTCGATTCAAAATGATAAAAAAATCGAATTTCTCTACAACTTACGGCAATCAATTCAAATAGGTATATAAAATACTTGAATTAAAATATGTATTTGAAAAGATGCTTCTTGAATCAACAATGTTGATACCTTTAAATTAGATTGAGAAAATGTGTGGTCACATTACCGCTCCTCAAGTACTTGACCAACTCATTGAATCATTATTTCATTCAAAATGAGATTAGTTCCCCAAAGTTAGAATAATCCAAAAAAAATCGTGTTAGAATCATTATACACTATGCAATGTACGTGCTCTAAAACACAGCACAAAATGATAATTCTCGTATATAAATCTCAATTAAAAGTTTAACTTCTAAAATCTTCAAAGCTATTATGGAATATAATCAAAAGACATGTTTTAGGGCTAAATGCGTTCCAAAACCAATTTCAACAATCTGTGTTGATAATATAAGCCTGGACGTAAGGTCTCTTTTGAATTTAGCATGTTGTTGCACACAAGTAGAGACTTTTCCACTCACAATGCAGTCGAGGTAGACTGGCATGTAAATTAGTGGGTATAACTTGCGTTGGTTAAATCACCAACCAATGACCGCGTCCGATTATTCCTAGCATTTCGATGATGTTTAAAAATAATGCCTATCTGACTCAATATAATTGTCGTTAATTTTCTTTGATTTTTGCACCATGATTGACCAAAAGACATCAAATCTCATTTTTTTGGCGCGTTTTCACTTATTTGATTTAATTTTTCAGAAAGATTTTATTTCATTATAAGAAATATCAAGCGCGCTCATTGGTCAACTTTAGCCCGCTTTATTTCAAGATGACTAATAACTCTCAAAATAATACGTTCTACACAAACACACCGCCTTAATTGTTTACAGTTTATTGCTACAGTAGTTGCAAGTTTGTAAACTGGTGATAATATTTTTAAGATTATTGAATTCTAGTCATCAGCTTTGAAGGTACCAAAGCAAAATACTTTTAGTCACAAATGATGAAATTTGAGGTCGCGTTTTCAAAAATTTCGAAAAAATATCATTTTTTTTTCACTTCACTTGCCTACATCAATTTGGTATGTTTATTGGGCAAAAGTGGGGTCATCAAATTAACCCACAAATTGACAAATTGAGGATAATTAAGAAACTGCGTAGCTGTAAAATGTTATAGCTGCTCAACATTTCTAAATATGTTGACTAACAGACCAATGCCGAAATATATCTGCATTTTTGCGCCTAATTTTTTTTTGTTCGTAAGGAATAAAAATACTCTTTTTGACAAAAACGGCATAATATTTGTCATTATTCAAGATTATATTTAAGACGCTTTAACTGTGAGCATTTTGATAGAATTCTAATTCAAAGTTCATAGTCTAAGAACAAAAAATACAGAACTATAACATAAACAGCTGATTTTCGAAATTATGCCTAATCCGGATTTTGTGACCAGAATGAAAAAATCAGTTTTAAGGTGCGATTTAACCTTTTTATTCAATTGCAAAAAAGAGATTTCAGGACCTGATCTTGTTTTTACGTAATTTCTTCTTATTCACCAGGTGAAAATCTCTCGAGGAAAAAAAATTCCATTATTTAATTTGTAAATTAGCAAGTCAAAAAAACGATTCAATTAACCGCATTTGTGATATTTACTACGATTCTTCTGATTTATAATCATATTTTAACTTTTCTTTAAATTCCCAATCGAAGTTGTAAAAAAATGTGAAAGGAAAGTGAATCGGCTTAATCAGCAATATTTCTATGATATTCATATTTGGAAATGATATAAGTGGAAATCGATAGAAAAATTTTGTATATTCATTTATCACACCTTTGTTAATATCCCGGCCCTCCTACTTTAAAACACACTACGTTTGCTGATCAGAGCCGTGATATCAACAAAAGTGTGATTAAGGGATATGTGTGTAAATAAAGTATTTCAAAAATTTATTGAATATTTTCTAAGCAGAAAAGTACCCAAAAAAATTGACAAATAAACCATAGAAAATTTGTTTATTGAATTAATTGTAAAAAACAATATCTGAAATATTTTTATCACCTATTCAAGGTATGTCCAACTTTTTAAATGTAGTTTCTTCAATATTTAGCCGATTAACTATCTTACCAAAAAATGTGCATGTTTGCGATTGATCGCTAGGTTCAAGCCAATAACGAACAACGGTATGTTTTCAAAACTAAATAATCAAAAATTTAAGAAATATTTTCGTCGTTTATGAATTCTACGTGCTTAGGTTAAGGTTTAAGGCTTAATTAATCTTTTTTGATCTCCGAGAATCACATCACTTCGAAAATATCCTTTTCAGTATTTTATATCACCGTAAAATTGTCTTACAATTTTCTTTCACTATAAAAATTTAATCAACTGCTTATTGACTCTTTTGAAGTTATTCAATGAATTAAATTCATAGAGAAAAATAGGTCAAAAATGCTGACTTTCAAACCATTTCTTGAAAGTTGTAATCGCTATATTTTTAAAGACTGACATCGGTTCAATGTGTTCTGGG